>JAWQFJ010017821.1:0-15000 GCA_034096865.1 Theodoxus fluviatilis
CCGAGTCGTACATTGATCTGAGAATTTTGAGTAATCTCCCTTGAACCCCATTTCTTTGTAGAATGTCCCACAAAACATGGCGTTTGACTGAATCGAAGGCTTTTCTAAAATCAACAAAACATACATACACTTTTCTTTGCCTGCTAAGACATTTCTGCACAATGCCATACAAAACAAAAATATTGTATATAGTGGAGTAGCCACGCCGAAAGCCAGCCTGTTCCTCTCTTTGTAAGCCATTCATTTCAACCCAAGAAAGCAATCTTTTGTTCAAAATATGGACAAACACCTTACTAAGTATACTGGTTAGAGCTATTCCTCGATAGTTATCGGGAGAGTCAAAGTCCCCACTCTTATGTACAGGATGAATAATTGACTCTGACCAAAGCTGAGGAAATACACCTGACGCAAAAATTTCGTTGAACAATCGTAGCAGGAAAGGTAGAAGTAAATGTCGTGCACTCCGTAGCATGTCTCCTATGATCAAATCAGTCCCTGCCGCCTTCCCTTTCTTCATACGAGACAGAGCAACCAAAACCTCTTCCTCAGATATAGGAGAGTCAAGTACACCGTTAGTGTCATTGCAGCTTGGAAGATCACGAGACAAATTAATGTAGTCGTCTGGGACAGAGTTCGGAGAAGAAAAGAGGTTTTTAAAATGTTCATACCACATCTCCGGAGAAATTTTAATCGCACTGGATCTCACATTAAGCGTCTTAACTTCTTTCCAAAATCTCTGGGAGTCATGGACACTGCTAGTCAACATTTCACTCACGGAACGCCTATACGCAGACCTTGTCTTTCTAATTAATTGTTTATATTTATTCCTAGATGTAATGTAAGCTGCCCTGTTCTCTTCTGTGTTCCTATGTAAATAGTGTCTTAGTTTTTTTCGAGCATTCTTCTTTGCCTCCCTACAGGTTCTATCATACCATCCTCTACAATATCTAAATTTCCTATTATACACTATTGTTCTCTTTAAAAAATCAGCCGCTCTTACAAGACTTGTTGAGATAGAGTTAGTTGCGGCATTGACGTCGAAATGCTCACCAGATATAATGTCCTCAGTTCTAGCTTCCATCATGATACTACTGAGATTACTAACATATTGATCAGTTGCATTCTCGTCCCAAATTATTTTCGTGTAAGAAATCAGATCACTAGTACATTCATCCACTTTTGCAGTATAGTCAAATTCTCTGAGCGACAGCTCCAAGCACATATGCGGGGAAACGACAGATTCTCTCACAGACAGATTTTTAAACAATGATAATAGATCTCTCGATGAAATTATGTAGTCAATGACACTGCTGCCGTTGGGCGAAACAAATGTAAATTTGCCAGATTCCCTTTCATTCAAGTAGCCATTCAAGATACAAAGGTCAAAGGCAGCACACAAAGACAATAAGGCGAGACCATAATCATTAACTATATCATCCTGCGATAGCCGAGATTCATAGAACATTTCATTTCTAACATCGAAAATGCTGTTACTAGATGTATTCCATTTTGAAGTCCTCGCATTCAAGTCACCGCACAGGAGAAGACTACAGTCATCATGCATGCAACTTACATCAGAAAGGCAATTCTGCAGCAATAGTATACCGTCTGTCTCATTAACAACATCATAGTAAGGTGAGTCAGATGGCGGAGCATAAACGAAAAGGACAACAACGTCTCTTTCAGACCTAAACACAATCTTGTCTACGCGAAATATTAGAATGCTATCGTAGGAACATTCAATGAGGTGAAAGTAGGGACTCAAATTCTTTTTAATGAGACATAATAGCCCACCGGACCTTCTCCCTCGCGCAGACAGCTTCACCGCAGGAGCAATATACTTATCGAAGGAGGAGAGAAACTGTGATAAATCTATACTCTCCACAAAAGTTTCTCCCAAACAAACAACAGAAAAATCATCTAAGTAATGGCAAAAGTCCGGGTCATCAAATTTGCTCATTAAGCCCTCCACATTCCACCACAACAAATTAACAAAGTCCAATGCAAGAATTCTGGAGGGAATACCTGTTCCTGCGGGGCTGTTGTCTCCGAGGCCTTGGCCACTCCCCTAGCGGGTCCTTCCGCGAGGATTGGTGTGGGATCGCAGCCTACGGCCACCGTTGTTGCCAGCATCGCTCTCTCCAACAGTTTCCTCAGCGGCGGCAGTGCGGGGCACATGAGCCTCTGTGTGTAGTACGCTCCGCTTGTAGTAGGCAATGAGACCCTGCTCTCTGGCTTGCTGCAGTTCCCGACGCTGCCTCGGTGTCAAGTCCCCCGATAGTCCGACGCCTTTAACTTTCAGCTCATTCCTCCGTTCGAGTATGGAGAACTTGACAGCTGTTCTGGCAACTTTGGCGATCAAGGGTCTCAATTTTCCCTGTCTTCTCGTGCCAAGCCTGTAAGCGCGAACAATGTCAGTAACTTGGATTGGAAACTGCAGCACGGAGTTCACGATCTCCACGAACTTTCGCTCGCTGTCCTCACGCTCACCGTCAACCTCGGGAACCCCGTGCAGAATGAGGTTGTCCCGCCTGTCACGGATCTCGCGCTCTTCTATTTGTTCTTCCATTCTTTTGTAACTTTCGGCGATCAGATCTATTTCTGCTTCTTGATCATTCATTTTGGTCACGCATGGCCCCTAGTTCCTTTTCAATGGAGGAAAGCTTCGCGTCCAAATCACCTAAGTCATTTCTCATTCTGTCTATACTCCCTTTCATCCTTTCTTCCATTTCATCCATTCTTCGCATAATCATTTCACCCATCCCTTTGACAATTCTATCAACATCCTCCATCTCACAAGGCCCGGGGTTGCGCTCTACGTCGTTGCACTGGAGCAAAATGCCACTCATGTCCACCACATAGCACACGGATGTTCCCAGCACCTCAGTGCGCGGCAACACAATCAGATCATGACCCAACATTCCAGCATAGAGGCTCCTGACACAAGTAGAGTTGACGACTGCCCTTCCAACCAGCCCGTAACCCCAAAGAACGCACAGGGAGATAGTACAGATCATCACCCGTGCTGAGAAGTCAGTGAACACATCCCATTTTGCTTCCGGGCTGTATCAAGGGCAGCGCTGCGGAACACGGCGCGGCCGCATGCACGCTTCGAACGCTCCAATGCGCCGGCGGTAACAGTCAATATCTACACCCATGGCTGAGCGCGACGATGCGAGGATATCTCTCACAACGAATATAAAAAATGCAAAGGAGTTCAAATAAAGTCAAATATGACCCCACGTTAAATACACCCGACTGTTCTCACCCGAAAGCCTCACACACAGCAACGCAAGAATAATAGACGTCCAGCAAGTGGGTTCAGCGCGACGGAGCGCAAACACTGCGCACAAGCGAACTGTCAGTAGCCCAACAGAGTACACATAAAGTCATAATTATACATATAGAAAAAACGTTCAAGCTGACAGGATAAATTTCCCCCGTGGGCTGCACACCCTGCAACGCCAAAACAACAGCCGTCCAGCAAGCGGGTTGAGCGTGGCGGAGCGCGAACACCGTATACTAGCAAAACTGTCAGTCGCACAACGGAGTTCAAATTGAGTCACAATCAGTGCAATGATGAATTCACTTTATAAACTCACTTGATAGTATCCGCCCTTAGGCTGCACATACAGTAACGTTATAAAACCATCGTCCAGCTAGCGGGTATGGCGCGACTGAGCGTGAACACCTCACACTAGAGAAACCGTCAGTAAATCAACGAATTTCAAACAAAGTCAAGATTCGAGTACACGTTAGACTCACATGGTACTTGTACTTTCATCCATTGGCTGCACACACAACACCAACGTATACAACGACGAAAAATAGGCGTTTCAATGGCACAGATATCCACTGTAGTCACATTGTCAGCGGAGCAACAGCAAGCACGTCTGCACTCAACGAGGTCTCAACGAGGAATGGAGAGAGAGCTCTAGAGAGAGAGAGAGAGAGAGAGAGGGAGGGAGGGAGGGAGGTAGGGAGAGAGGGAGGGAGAGAGAGAGAGAGAGAGAGAGAGAGAGAGAGAGAGAGAGAGAGAGAGATTGATTGACTTTTATTGGGGCCGACGACCCAAAGTTCAATATACAGTTGAAAAAATCCCGATATGATATATACATGTAGAATTACATTAGAACATTCCTCATTTTATACAAGTCGTGGACGTGAACACTGAACATTATCCTGCCTGCAATGCTCAATTCAAACTGATTTAAAACATTCCGTTTTAAAATAGTATATATACAAACTCAGTAACAAATTCATCCCTGAGGTACCTTAAGGGAACGCCATCCACAATTGACAAGATCACAGGTCAATTACGTGATGGACAATTACCAGCACTGTCTAAATACGAGATTGGGGGAAAGTTTCTTCTCCCGAAGATTGAGTGCATAGTACACATACATGGCCACATCTCGTATGCACATTGTACTCGATGAATTCATTAGTTGTGCACATGTATAATACGTCCCTGTGTAAATATGTTTTTGGATATATTTCTTTCGAAGATCTGCATAGGTAGTACATTTTAACAGTACATGTTCCTCATTTTCGACTTCTGGACAAAAGGGGCACTTCATGTCCTCGTCTATCTGGTTGTAACGATGTCTGTTACACTTCAGATCATTTAACCCGTATCTAAATCTTACAAAGGCATCACGGAATTTCTTAATTGTAATTGCGCGTAGATACTCTTCAGATCCGAAGGTGGTTTTGAATGAGCAGTACCAATGGTACCTCTCGCTTAGAATATTACTGTCGTGCCATTCTTGTTTGTGGCAATCTCTAAGCCTCTGTTTCCATGCTCGTAAAAACCCATTTTCGTTGCCAACACCACCATTTAGCCAAACGTTGGTGAATCCGAATTTCGACAAACAGTCCTCAATGATAGCTGCCCAGTTTCTAGATCTAGGAATTGAGGATTTTGATAGCGAAAGGTATGCTTGTTTCGGTAGCCTACTGATTGGCATTTTACATACTTTCAGCCAGTATTTGATGGCCCTCGTGCACCCTGAAATGGACAGGGGATACCTTCCTAAATCGCCATAAACCATGTGGTTAGGCGTTCGATTGTCGAGATTTAAGATTTTTTTGCAAGCAAAACCGTGGGCTTTTTCTACAATATCAGATTTGCTCATGCCCCATACTTCAGAACCATATAGCAAGAGTGATTGCACCTGTGAATCAAACATTTTAAAATATACGGACGTGCTAAGACTTTGTAAACTCCACATTGTCTTTAGTAGCTGTACAACTCTTTGTTTCCCTTTGGTTGCTAAGTCAGCTAAATGGACATTTGAGGACAGTCTAGTAGTGAAAGTAAAACCTAAGTACTTGTAGTTGTTCACTACTTCCAGCCTTCTACCTGCCAGAAACCATCGCTCCCCCTGAGCTAAGTGGCCTCCTTTAGAGAGAGAGAGAGAGAGAGAGAGAGAGAGAGAGATGGAGAGAGAGAGAGACGGATAGAGAGAGAGAGAGAGACGGATAGAGAGAGAGACGGATAGAGAGAGAGAGAGAGAGGGAGAGAGAGAGAGAGAGAGAGAGAGAGAGAGAGAGAGGGGTGGTGGTGGGGTATCACTATCATACATATCATGTGTGTGTGTACAGACATACTTATATGTGCAGTTTTACATGACAGACACAAACACACACACACAGACACACACACACACAGACACACACACACACACACCGACACACACACACCCATACAGACACACATATACACACTCACTCACACACACACACACACACACACACACACACACACACACAACAACACAGAGCTACTCACGGCAGACAGGAGGCAGCGGGAGAGGGGGAGAGGAACAAGATGGCCAGCTCTGCCTGGCAGCGGGTCACGGCCAGGAACAGGTGATCTCTGTGCTGTCTCTCTCTGCGCTCCCTGTCTGACTGGCTCTGGTGGTCAGGGTGGTCATCTTCCTGTCCCAGTGTAGCACGAGGACGCATGGTTTCTCCATGCCGGTGAAGTAGAGGTAAGGCACAATGTGGACTGCAGTGAGTCCGTCTCTGTCCTCACCAGAGACAACTCTCTCCCTCCACGCGGCTTTCTCATCCCTGACCTGTGACCCCTGGCCACGTGACCCTTGCTCCACCACAGAGACAGGAAGGTTGGAGGTGTCACTGTCCCAGTATGACTCCCACTCCCACACAGCAGGGACGCCATGCCTGCGGAGCCACGCCGCCATCACGGCCATCACATCTCTGCCTGGATACACGTCCCCTGTGCACACTATGACCCAGTGTCGCCACTGCTCATCCTGCAGGGGGAGGCCCTCCACCAGGGGGGACAGGGAGGACTTCAGCCACTGGCTGCAGTCTCCACAGTCAAAGTGGAGAGGGACTTCACGCAGTGCACGGTAGTTGTAGTGGGGGTGGGAGGGGTGGTACAGCACCTTGGCGGAGGCTGTGGCGAGGCGGGCAGGCAGGCAGGGGAAGGCTGTCATGGCTGGGGTGCCGGGCCCGGCTCCCTGCAGATGTCCAGCCACCTCCACCACGTGTGCTGGGCATCTCAAAGAATGGGGAGCAGAACTTTTTCTCCTCCCAGTGTGGAAAACTGCGCTGACTCTGTGTGTGGGATGTCTTGGACACTGGCAGTCCACAGACAGGAGATCTGGCGCCGCTCCAAGGCAGTGAGGGCTGTGGAAAGGAAGCGACTGCCCACTTCGTCTACCACGACACACATGTCGTCAGGGGACACTCGCCGTCCCAGCTCCTCCACTGTAGACAGGAAGATGTCTGCATCACGACACAGCGCCAGCCTGGGCGAGACTCCCCTGGCTGCACTGACAGTCGCCCTGCCCAGGTGCTGCAGAAGCACAGAGTGGTGTGTATCTCCCACACACAGGGTGACGTACTTGTCGCTTTGCAGCCACAGCCTGACTCTGTGCAGCAACAGCAGAGTCTTCCCCGCCCCTGGCGGCCCCCAGAGGTGGAGCAGGCGGTCGTGGCGGTGGAGGACTGGAGCCTGGTCTGGAGTGAGCAGCCAGCTGCGATGGATCTGGGCAAGGTCACTGGCTGTCTGAGTGGGGCTGTAGGGCTGCACGCTCAGGTGTCTGGTGGAGAGAGAGAAGGAGGAATAAGCCAGGCTGCACGCAGATGGAGAGGAAACAAAGAGACAGGGGTACACGTCCTATCTACTCATCTTCTGTGAAGTGTTTTCTGCATCTCTATGACGTAAACACGTCAGTGTCATTATTTTCCCTCTACTTTTCCCAACATATTTGTACAAATCCTCATGTAAATCTGTCTAGAGGAGTGTATCGCTGTGTCTATGCATGAGGACAGTTCTTTCTCTCTGTGAGACAAAATGTGCTGCTGTGTTTGTGGTGGCAGTTGAGGGTTTTTCTAGGGAGCTGGTGGGGTGTTCAGCCATTCTACCTTGCTGTGCTGCATCAACACCGCCTGTCTGTTGTCTATGGCTTCGCCCTGACCCCCACACACGTGCACACCAGTCTTACTTGGCTTGTTCACTACTGAGGCAGCCACACTGCATCTTCCAGCAAGTAAGCAAGCCTCTGTCTGCCTCTGAGCTTGGTAGCGAGAAATCGCCACACACACACACATATTTCCCTGTCATGCTAGGCACTGCCAATGCATGTTTCCTGTGACCTCTTCACCTTTGACTTTTCCCCTCGCTTTCCCCAATCAGTATGAGTCGTGTTTCTTTCTACTCAGTTGCACGTCTCTGCAAGTTTGCCCGTCTGTGTGGCGAAGCTAAAACACAGCTGTGTGCAGAGCACAAGTGCAAGGTGTGTTTCAGTCTGTCACTTGCACATGGCGCTGTCTGCACGCACACTGGCTGTTGGGGAGGGAACGTCTCCAGGCAGGACAAGGGCAGGGAAGACAGCCAGAGCCAGCCGCTGTTTGGGACAAACCTTTGCACAAATGTCACGTGACGTACAAAGAAAAAGCACTTGGCAAAGCCCAGCGCGGTTCCACAACTTTTATAGCGGCAGCTCTGGCTCCTAAATGGAAGAACATTATTATTTTCTATTTTGACTGCCTTTTTCTGTTGTTTCTATTTTAAACAGTGTTTTGTTTTTATGTTTCTTCACATGATCACACATTTACCATTTGTTTTCTAGACATATTTTGTGACGATCAACGTGTACATTTCCCTATCTATAGGACGAATGAAGTTGTAAACAGCACGCCACAACCAATCCACTTAGCAGCCTGCTTGCTCGTAATTCCCTCTTCCATTTGTATCGTGTAAATCATGCCAATCTCCATAGTTTTGTCTTTAGGACAATTTCTCCCCAGTTTCCCGCTCATCATCAGTTTGTCTGAATTTTCATTGCATCCCCCTCTCCCTGTACTCCTGTCCCCCAGCCTGCCTTTGTACAGCAACCTCCCTTGAGAATTCAGTTTCCACCTACTTATTGTTTGACTCGAGCAATTTCCACCCATACTTGAGGAGAGGATGTCTGCTCGCCGAACCAACTGCTTTGTTGTGTATTTTAATTTCAAAATCTCCCTGCCTGAAAGAGAGAGAGAGAGAGAGAGAGAGAGAGAGAGAGAGAGAGAGAGAGAGAGACAGACAGACAGACAGACAGACAGAGAGAGACAGAGAGAGAGAGAGAGAGAGACAGAGAGAGAGAGAGAGAGAGAGAGAGACAGAGAGACAGAGAGAGAGAGAGAGAGAGAGACAGACAGAGACAGAGAGAGAGAGAGAGAGCGAACGAAAACAATTATTATGAAGGCCAGTCCGGCCTATTACAATGTGAAGAATTAAACGCGAGAGATAAACAATACGATAACCTCAGCAGAACTGGAAACCAGTTATGGAATGTCCGCGAATCATAAACAACGGGCAGTGGATGGCCTCGACACGATACTATGGAGCATTTCGTGCGGATTGCTGTTTTCTCGCTGCTCGCACGCTCCGCCCACGTGGTCGGTCTGCGTCGTCACCGTCCCTGGCGCGATGTCTTGAAGTGAGTCGCGGATTTTCAGGAACAGGAGTGATCTTCGAGTCTTCAGGGGATGGAGCCTGCTTGGGATTGCTGAGATGAGCCATGTTGCAGGGACCAGATGCTGTCGATGGGATAGACATCCTGTGCAGTGTAGGGGGTTCCTTATCTGGAATGGCTCGGGGAGCAATGGCAGCAGCACTTTCTTCTCTAACTTCTGTTATGTCCTGTCGGCTGGACACACGTTCCATAATTCGTCTGAAAGGCATCTTTCCAAAATTCTACTGTGATCTCTTCTTGGGCTGAAGGTGTTGGGGCCGCGATCTCAGAGTTGATGGTGTTGATGGCGGTGCCTTGGTGTCCAGCTGCAGTTGCTAGAGAGAGATGACTGGCTGCGTCTTGTGTTGTCAAGCTGGTTTACCCGCCAGTGAGGTCGAAGGTCAAGGGCGCCGTGGCTGTCTGAGGTGGTGACGCTGGAGCAGGTAAATTGCATGCATCATCGTGTTCAAAATCCAAATTCGCGCCGGATTCAATTACAGCATTTTCAAGCGAAACGGTTTGAAAAACATCTCGCTCACCCTTGCCTCGGTGAATTTCTGCTCGCCGCTGGTCCCGTCGCTGCTGGGATGGAGGCTTTCGTCGCCACGTTCCTCGCATGGTAGGGCTTGCAGGTAATGGCTGACCGTCGCGCTGCCCGAACCTCAAAACAACGGTGCTGTTACCCGCTTCACCGACGAATTTCCAAGATGACAGTTCTTGAGTTGCGACCATAACGACAGTGACGCTTCTACAGCAGCTGGTAGACCGGCGACTGGCATAGCGCTGTGTTTATTTTCAAAATTAGCATAGCTGGCGTGAGCGTGGTGCACTTGATAAGCCGCAGCGCAGGAGAGAGAGAGAGAGAGAGAGAGAGAGAGAGAGAGAGAGAGAGAGAGAGAGAGAGAGAGAGAGAGAGAGAGAGAGAGAGAGAGAGGGGGGGGGGGATGGGGGAGTTGGAGGGAGAGAGAAAATCCCGAATGGATGCGTATTCCACTCCGTGTCAACAATATTAAGCGAGAAAAGTTATTTACAGTTGTTTTCTCCCAATTTTGCGACAAACTATGTGTCATCGAGAGTGTATAGGGGGAGGAGGTAAGAGCTTTGGATTCAGTGAAAGCTATCAGCTATTGCGCAGCCGTCAACCAAAATCTAGCACAGTAGAGATCAATGTATGAATCATTATGAATTTGGGAAAGTGATTAAAAACATATAACTTACTCACTCTACTCACGGTTACACTCAGTGGTGAAGTTTGTCTCACAGACCCTCAGTCTTTCAGAGATTTCTCAGCAAGCTTTGCAGACAGCAAGCACTTGACACGGCGGCTTTGTCTCTTCTCGTCTGCTTCCTCCACGTTCAGCGCTGCACTGACACAGCGGCACTACTTCATCGACTTTACTGAGAAACGCAGACGATCTTTCTGGAGAAAAACCGCCTCTGAGCTTTTGTTCTTGTTTCAAAATACGACGGAGGAGAAAGCTTCATAAGAACAAAACCGAGCTCTTTCAGTCAAATTTCACGTTAGATTAGTTCGTTGTTGACGTGAAGTCATCAGATTGTTTGATGCGGAGGAATACGTTAAGTTTTGACCCCTCCGCCTCTCTGGGTTGTGGACAGCCATCCCACCCCCCTCCCCCCATGTCTCTCATTCGCCCCTTGGTCCTGGTGTGCTTAGATTATAACATTCTTTTTCAGGCGCAGCATGTTCCAGCAGGGACAACGTTTTGGCGGATTTTCTTTCCCGCCATCTTCTGGCTGCCTTCAAACGCGCCGCTCCAGACGCCAATCCTGTCCCGGAACCCACACCATCCCTGCCATCCTTGACGGCATCCATCAATTTCCTTCCCCACTCGGCCCTCGCTCCGTCCACGCGGGCTTCCTACAAGTGTAGCTGGGCCCTCTGTACATCTGTTGCTGTGGACTACCCTCAGCACGCCCCTTCCCATTCCACCTGATCATCAGGCCCTCTTCATTGCCTGCATGCGACTTGATTGTGCCCCTCACCCCGTCCGTCCGTGTGGATGTCGGGGGACCCCTTTCCTCTTTTCCATTTGGGCTGTCCCCGCTATGGCTCTGGTATCGCCCAAATGGAGCGGAACTCGCCCGCCTCCCTCCGTACCACATTGAACGGAGTCACAGCTGCAGCTTTCAGTAACCAGAACTGAGGCTCGGTTCTGGCCATTCGCAAACGCAGATCCATTTTGGGCTTTTCTTTGCATGTTCCTCTATACCCAATAATGGCGGCCAGCATAGCAGGTATAGGTGCTCCCTTGTATATTGCGACTTTCCACCCATTGATGGCAGCTCAAACCGCACACGTATACTCCGTGATCAACGGGCTCCTCAATGTATCGCTCCAACACCATCTCCACACCCAGATCGCACCAACACCATCTCCACACCCAGATCACTCCAACACCATCTCCACACCCAGATCGCACCAACACCATCTCCACACCCAGATTGCACCAACACCATCTCAACACCCAGATTGCACCAACACCATCTCCACACCCAGCTCACTCCAACACCATCTCCACACCCAGATCACTCCAACACCATCTCCACACCCAGATCGCTCCAACACCATCTCCACACCCAGATCACTCCAACACCATCTCCACACCCAGATCACTCCAACACCATCTCCACACCCAGATCGCTTCAACACCATCTCAACACCCAGATCGCTCCAACACCTTCTCCACACCCAGCTCAATGTATCGCACAACACCATCTCAACACCCAGATCGCTTCAACACCATCTCAACAGCCAGATCGCTCCCACACCATCTCCACAGCCAGATCGCTCCAACACCATCTCCACACCCAGATCGCTCCAACACCATCTCCACACCCAGCTCAATGTATCGCACAACACCATCTCAACACCCAGATCGCTCCAACACCATCTCCACACCCAGATCAATGTATCGCACAACACCATCTCCACACCCAGATCGCTCCAACACCATCTCCACACCCAGCTCAATGTATCGCTCCAACACCATCTCAACACCCAGATCGCTCCAACACCATCTCAACACCCAGATCGCTCCAACACCATCTCAACACCCAGCTCAATGTATCGCTCCAACACCATCTCCACACCCAGATCGCTCCAACACCATCTCAACACCCAGATCGCTCCAACACCATCTCCACACCCAGCTCAATGTATCGCTCCAACACCATCTCCACACCCAGATCGCTCCAACACCATCTCCACACCCAGCTCAATGTATCGCTCCAACACCATCTCCACACCCAGCTCAATGTATCGCTCCAACACCATCTCCACACCCAGATCGCTCCAACACCATCTCAACACCCAGATCGCTCCAACACCATCTCAACACCCAGATCGCTCCAACACCATCTCAACACCCAGATCGCTCCAACACCATCTCAACACCCAGATCGCTCCAACACCATCTCACACCGATCGCTCCAACACCATCTCAACACCCAGATCGCTCCAACACCATCTCAACACCCAGATCGCTCCAACACCATCTCCACACCCAGCTCAATGTATCGCTCCAACACCATCTCAACACCCAGATCGCTCCAACACCATCTCAACACCCAGATCGCTCCAACACCATCTCCACACCCAGCTCAATGTATCGCTCCACACCATCTCAACACCCAGATCGCTCCAACACCATCTCCACACCCAGCTCAATGTATCGCTCCAACACCATCTCAACACCCAGATCGCTCCAACACCATCTCAACACCCAGATCGCTCCAACACCATCTCCACACCCAGATCGCTCCAACACCATCTCAACACCCAGATCGCTCCAACACCATCTCAACACCCAGATCGCTCCAACACCATCTCAACACCCAGATCGCTCCAACACCATCTCAACACCCAGATCGCTCCAACACCATCTCAACACCCAGATCGCTCCAACACCATCTCCACACCCAGCTCAATGTATCGCTCCAACACCATCTCAACACCCAGATCGCTCCAACACCATCTCAACACCCAGATCGCTCCAACACCATCTCAACACCCAGATCGCTCCAACACCATCTCCACACCCAGATCGCTCCAATACCATCTCCACACCCAGATCGCTCCAACACCATCTCCACACCCAGATCGCTCCAACACCATCTCCACACCCAGCTCAATGTATCGCTCCAACACCATCTCCACACCCAGATCGCTCCAACACCATCTCCACACCCAGATCGCTCCAACACCATCTCCACACCCAGATCGCTCCTACACCATCTCAACACCCAGATTGCTCCAACACCATCTCAACACCCAGATCGCTCCAACACCATCTCAACACCCAGATCGCTCCAACACCATCTCAACACCCAGATCGCTCCAACACCATCTCAACACCCAGATCGCTCCAACACCATCTCCACACCCAGCTCAATGTATCGCTCCAACACCATCTCAACACCCAGATCGCTCCAACACCATCTCCACACCCAGCTCAATGTATCGCTCCAACACCATCTCCACACCCAGATCGCTTCAACACCATCTCAACACCCAGATTGCTCCAACACCATCTCAACACCCAGATCGTTCCAACACCATCTCCACACCCAGCTCAATGTATCGCTCCAACACCATCTCAACATCCCAGATCGCTCCAACACCATCTCCACACCCAGATCGCTCCAACACCATCTCCACACCCAGCTCAATCCAACACCCTCTCAACACCCATGTATCGCTCCAACACCATCTCAACACCCAGATCGCTCCAACACCATCTCCACACCCAGATCGCTCCACACCATCTCCACACCCAGATCGCTCCAACACCATCTCAACACCCAGATCGCTCCAACACCATCTCAACACCCAGATCGCTCCAACACCATCTCAACACCCAGATCGCTCCAACACCATCTCAACACCCAGATCGCTCCAACACCATCTCCACACCCAGATCGCTCCAACACCATCTCAACACCCAGATCGCTCCAACACCATCTCCACACCCAGCTCAATGTATCGCTCCAACACCATCTCAACACCCAGATCGCTCCAACACCATCTCCACACCCAGATCGCTCCAACACCATCTCAACACCCAGATCGCTCCAACACCATCTCAACACCCAGATCGCTCCAACACCATCTCCACACCCAGCTCAATGTATCGCTCCAACACCATCTCAACACCCAGATCGCTCCAACACCATCTCAACACCCAGATCGCTCCAACACCATCTCAACACCCAGATCGCTCCAACACCATCTCAACACCCAGCTCAATGTATCGCTCCAACACCATCTCAACACCCAGATCGCTCCAACACCATCTCCACACCCAGCTCAATGTATCGCTCCAACACCATCTCCACACCCAGATCGCTCCAACACCATCTCCACACCCAGATCGCTCCAACACCATCTCAACACCCAGATCGCTCCAACACCATCTCAACACCCAGATCGCTCCAACACCATCTCAACACCCAGATCGCTCCAACACCATCTCAACACCCAGATCGCTCCAACACCATCTCCACACCCAGCTCAATGTATCGCTCCAACACCATCTCAACACCCAGATCGCTCCAACACCATCTCCACACCCAGATCGCTCCAACACCATCTCAACACCCAGATCGCTCCAACACCATCTCCACACCCAGCTCAATGTATCGCTCCAACACCATCTCAACACCCAGATCGCTCCAACACCATCTCAACACCCAGCTCAATGTATCGCTCCAACACCATCTCAACACCCAGATCGCTCCAACACCATCTCAACACCCAGATCGCTCCAACACCATCTCAACACCCAGATCGCTCCAACACCATCTCCACACCCAGATCGCTCCAACACCATCTCAACACCCAGATCGCTCCAACACCATCTCAACACCCAGATCGCTCCAACACCATCTCAACACCCAGATCGCTCCAACACCATCTCCACACCCAGCTCAATGTATCGCTCCAACACCATCTCCACACCCAGATCGCTCCAACACCATCTCAACACCCAGATCGCTCCAACACCAT
>JAWQFJ010017821.1:25000-47500 GCA_034096865.1 Theodoxus fluviatilis
CAGAATTGAATAACATGCAAGACGGTACATAAAGCATGTATGTGGACACCCAAAACTAGCACATGAGTTGCAGTGAGCTTACAGGAGAAACTTGGAAAGATATCCATCAACATACTGGGTATTGTGTAAGTACACGCGGTCTAGAGCTATCGTTGCTGACTACCATGTGGATGTCCTGTGTTCATATTCGAACGCTGCCCTCGTCTGCAGTTTTTTTTTAACCTCACCCCAGTTCACATTTAGCTGTTTTAAAGGACACAAATAGATATATATTTTAATCCTTTCAGCAAAACTTGCCATGTGCAAGGAGACCTTAAACGCTTTTCTAAAAATGTGTATTAATGCACTTTTTAGGCGGTAATTACCTTCATCGCACTCTTGGAGATGGCAGAAATATGGTCGTAGAGAGTAGAAATAGTTTAAACTCAATATCGACCAAATTTCGATCAGAAAATTCAGTCGAGAGTTCTAACGTTTTGTTCCGACGACTTTATGTAGTGTTCGCTGAATCAGGATATATATGGAGTCTAAGGCTTGAGATAGACACCCCCCTTAAGAAAAAAAAAGAATAAAGAGTAAAAATCTACACATCCCTGGTTGTTACCCTCTACCTACTGCTACATGACCATTTGCTACCTATATTTATGTTTCCCCGTTTCTCGTCAGGGGCCAATGACCAGAGATGTGTTGGCACCTCCGGACGGATCATTATAAAATTTATAACAGCCGCCATCTTTGCAGAATTAGAACTGGACTGCATATAGTAGAAAATGATTAGGACAAATGTTTGCCATCAGCGACCAACATTTATTCCTCAAAAAGTACGGACACATACAACTTCTATTACACGCATTCCAGTTCTTATCATACAAAAATGGAGAGTATCACGTGGCTACTACTATTTTTAGCTTCACCCTTGTGAACCCGTCTCCGGCCTGTATACACCAATGTTTATTGACTCGCGGATCGATAAACTGCTAAGATATTTAAGACTCCAGGGCCCTTATCCAGAACGGCGAGTTATATTAACCCCGATTTATCTCTAAACCCGGGTTCGCTATTGCGAGGTTAGGCGGTAGGTTAAATCCCCATCCACGAAGCGAAAATAACGCGGGGTTTGCTAAATCTTGGTCTCGGTCAACTCAGACGATTGCAACTGTCTGTTCCGCTCTCCCTTGGTTGGAAACCAGTATATATAGCAAAGCGCAACCTAGGATCCTCTGACGAGCGTACCTTATCTAACCGATTTACCTTCCCTAGTGAAGCTGGAGACGGGCCAAGGTCATTTGCTTACTGCACAGATACAGGCAAGGCAGTGAGAGGAAATTCTTCACATCAAGCAGTGAATCGCTGCTGGATTAGAGTCACAACAAGTTTTCTACACACACTCACAACGCGCGCCGCACACTTGAACGCATGTGCATCTGATTAAAAGAGCCAATACTTGCTCAGTCGAAGATAACCCCGGGTTATCTATTTATCTTGCCGACATCGGAAGGATAGTTGAACCCTCTGCTTTGACGCGAGGTAAGGGCTAAATCGCCGTCATGCATAGGAATATTTAACCCGAAGTCAAGATAACCCAGGGTTAGGGGATAAATTGAGTGTTAAAAAGATAAATCGCCGTTATGGATACGAGCCAAGTATGCTTTATTTGAAACGAAAAAGTTAAACCTAAAAGATAAAACTGAAACAATTTCGGAGACCTTGTTGTCGAAGAGAGCGATGAATGCACAACAGTAGTATTCACCTCTGCATGAGTTGGGAGAGAGAGCGATGAATGCACAACAGTAGTACTCCCCTCTGCATGAGTTGGGAGAGAGAGCGATGAATGCACAACAGTAGTACTCACCTCTGCAAGAGTTGGGAGAGAGAGCGATGAATGCACAACAGTAGTACTCACCTCTGCAAGAGTTGGGAGAGAGAGCGATGAATGCACAACAGTAGTACTCACCTCTGCAAGAGTTGGGAGAGAGAGCGATGAATGCACAACAGTAGTACTCACCTCTGCATGAGTTGGGAGAGAGAGCGATGAATGCACAACAGTAGTACTCACCTCTGCATGAGTTGGGAGAGAGAGCGATGAATGCACTACAGTAGTACTCACCTCTGCAAGAGTTGGGAGAGAGAGCGATGAATGCACAACAGTAGTACTCACCTCTGCAAGAGTTGGGAGAGAGAGCGATGAATGCACAACAGTAGTACTCTCCTCTGCAAGAGTTGGGAGAGAGAGCGATGAATGCACTACAGTAGTACTCTCCTCTGCAAGAGTTGGGAGAGAGAGCGATGAATGCACAACAGTAGTACTCACCTCTGCATGAGTTGGGAGAGAGAGCGATGAATGCACAACAGTAGTACTCACCTCTGCATGAGTTGGGAGAGAGAGCGATGAATGCACTACAGTAGTACTCTCCTCTGCAAGAGTTGGGAGAGAGAGCGATTAATGCACAACAGTAGTACTCACCTCTGCATGAGTTGGGAGAGAGAGCGATGAATGCACAACAGTAGTACTCACCTCTGCAAGAGTTGGGAGAGAGAGCGATGAATGCACAACAGTAGTACACACCTCTGCAAGAGTTGGGAGAGAGAGCGATGAATGCACAACAGTAGTACTCACCTCTGCTTGAGGCGGTCGGGTTCAGACACCGCCCATGGAGCCAGGGCACTTCCGCTCTGCAAGATGGCGCGCGAGAAGAGGTCACGTGACTTGGGAGAGATCACGTGAAGGCTGACACTGGCCGCTCCTGCACTTTCGCCAAATAAGGTAATTCGCTGAGGATCGCCACCAAAGCTGGAAACAATGGAAGAGAGATAACTCATATTGGCTTAGACAGACGAAGGATTGGCACGGTGATATTGAACTTCGAAATGTGACACTGGCACTTAATAATACATACGATAATACCTTGATCTGAGGGTGAATATTGTTAGGCTAAGGAAACAACAAAGTGTGTGTGTGTGTGTGTGTGTGTGTGTGTGTGTGTGTGTGTGTGTGTGTGTGAGTGTGTGTGTGTGTGTGTGTGCGCATGTGCATGAGAGAGAGAGAGAGAGAGAGAGAAGGAGAGAGAGAGAGGAGAGAGAGAGAGAGAGAAGGAGAGAGAGAGAGAGGAGAGAGAGAGAGAGAGAGAGAGAGAGAGAGAGAAGGAGAGAGAGAGGAGAGAGAGAGAGAGAAGGAGAGAGAGAGGAGAGAGAACGAACGAACGAACGAACGACGAACGAAATGATTTTAATGTATAGGCCACCGGCCCATTACATTGGAGCGAAACGCGAAGAAAACACGATCATAAAATAAAAAAAACTATAAAAAGGTTCTTCAAAAACTGGCAACCAGTTTCGGCACATGCAACGAGCACGCGTGAAAACGATGAATTTCTCGAAATGTTCATTTTCTGCGTGCAACGCGTGGAGGTTGCTGGCGCGTCGGCGACGTCCTGCTCGTTGTGGGCTTGTTTACGCTTGCGGCATTCCTGTCGCGTTGACGAACAGCTGACCGAGGAGGAAGTACAGGTCGAGTATCTCCGGGTGCACTTGTACGTGTCGACAGGAAGGTCCACTTGTCTGATGCCTCGGGATCGTGCAGGCAGTCTGTAGAGGTAGATGGAAACGATGGAGCCTCGTCTGTCACTTTGCCCGGATCACAAGCCTCTGCAATGCTGGTCCCGAATGCGCTCACTTGTTCCTGCATGGTACGGGACATGCTCTGAGCCATCTCGCTCATCAGCTTCTGCAGGTCCTCCAACGTTGCCTCTTTCTTAGCGGATGGAACGGTGCTAACGGGAGGGTCATCGGGAAGGTGTGGTGCCTCTTCTGCAGGGGAATCCTTGTTGGAGGCCGAGGTTGCTGCTTCTTCCATGTCATCACAGCTGGAGGGGTCAGAGGTCACGGGTGGTAGGGTGACGTAATCGGGCGGCACTTGGGGGCGAGTACCTCGTGCATCAGCGTGAGCACAAACAGTTTCTTTCACGACATCATTTCCGACAGAATTTGTTCGCGAAATATACTCGAAATGTCTCTGCTCACCCCTCTGTCGATGTTCTTCTGCCCGTTGTTGGTCCCGTCGTCTCTGTGCTGGAGTCTTCCTGCGCCAAAATCCACGCTTGTTACTCGTGAGCAATGGCTGACCGTCGCGCTGTCTGAATCTTAACACGACGACGACACTGCCACCTTCACCGTCCACCTTCCAACTTGTAGGCTCCTCGGTCATCAGCAGGGATGTCAGAAGCGTATCCAGGGCAGCTGGAAGTCCAGCGACTGGCATGGTGCTACTTTTACTTCACGGTAGTGTGAACAGGCCGGAGCGAGACAAACACGTCCTACCGGCGCGAGCGCTAGCCGCTGAGTGAGAGGAGAGAGAGAGAGAGAGAGAGAGAGAGAAGGAGAGAGAGAGAGAGAGAGAGAGAAGGAGAGAGAGAGCGCACAACACAACACTCAAACAGACACTGAAACACACATACACACGCGCGAGCGCGCACACACACACATAGTATGTTATTTCCCTTGCCTAAGAATGTTCACCCTCAGATCAAGGGGTTTCCGTGGGTTTTAATAAGTGCTCGAGTCACATTTCAAAGTTTAACAACACCGTGCGTACGCACTACTTGTTAAACTGGCAGACACACTCATACACATGTAGAAGAACGAACTGTTCTTTATTAAGTTTAAAGAAAAAAAATTGCAAGGAGCAACGCAATAACAAAACAATTACAAAAAAACAAAGAAACAACAACAATAAATTACTACAGGCCCCTAAGAAAAGAACGAATCATTCATGGAGGTAGGGAATACTGGAGAATACAACGCAGCGATTCCAGTCACCATGGAGGTAGGAAATACTGGAGAATACAACGCAGTAATTCCAGTCACCATGGAGGTAGGAAAAACTGGAGCATACAACGCAGCAATTCCAGTCACCATGGAGGTAGGGAATACTGGAGAATACAACGCAGCGATTCCAGTCACCATGGAGGTAGGAAATACTGGAGAATACAACGCAGCGATTCCAGTCACCATGGAGGTAGGAAATACTGGAGAATACAACGCAGCGATTCCAGTCACCATGGAGGTAGGAAATACTGGAGAATACAACGCAGCAATTCCAGTCACCATGGAGGTAGGAAATACTGGAGAATACAACGCAGCGATTCCAGTCACCATGGAGGTAGGAAATACTGGAGAATACAACGCAGCAATTCCAGTCACCATGGAGGTAGGAAATACTGGAGAATACAACGCAGCGATTCCAGTCACCATGGAGGTAGGAAATACTGGAGAATACAACGCAGCGATTCCAGTCACCATGGAGGTAGGAAATACTGGAGAATACAACGCAGCCATTCCAGTCACCATGGAGGTAGGAAATACTGGAGAATACAACGCAGCGATTCCAGTCACCATGGAGGTAGGAAATACTGGAGAATACAACGCAGCGATTCCAGTCACCATGGAGGTAGGAAATACTGGAGAGTACAACGCAGCAATTCCAGTCACCATGGAGGTAGGAAATACTGGAGAATACAACGCAGCAATTCCAATCACCATGGAGGTAGGAAATACTGGAGAATACAACGCAGCGATTCCAGTCACCATGGAGGTAGGAAATACTGGAGAATACAACGCAGCGATTCCAGTCACCATGGAGGTAGGAAATACTGGAGAATACAACGCAGCAATTCCAGTCACCATGGAGGTAGGAAATACTGGAGAATACAACGCAGCAATTCCAGTCACCATGGAGGTAGGAAATACTGGAGAATACAACGCAGCGATTCCAGTCACCATGGAGGTAGGAAATACTGGAGAATACAACGCAGCAATTCCAGTCACCATGGAGGTAGGAAATACTGGAGAATACAACGCAGCAATTCCAGTCACCATGGAGGTAGGAAATACTGGAGAATACAACGCAGCAATTCCAGTCACCATGGAGGTAGGAAATACTGGAGAATACAACGCAGCGATTCCAGTCACCATGGAGGTAGGAAATACTGGAGAATACAACGCAGCGATTCCAGTCACCATGGAGGTAGGAAATACTGGAGAATACAACGCAGCAATTCCAGTCACCATGGAGGTAGGAAATACTGGAGAATACAACGCAGCGATTCCAGTCACCATGGAGGTAGGAAATACTGGAGCATACAACGCAGCGATTCCAGTCACCATGGAGGTAGGAATACTGGAGAATACAACGCAGCGATTCCAGTCACCATGGAGGTAGGAAATACTGGAGCATACAACGCAGCAATTCCAGTCACCATGGAGGTAGGGAATACTGGAGAATACAACGCAGCGATTCCAGTCACCATGGAGGTAGGAAATACTGGAGCATACAACGCAGCGATTCCAGTCACCATGGAGGTAGGAAATACTGGAGAATACAACGCAGCGATTCCAGTCACCATGGAGGTAGGAAATACTGGAGAATACAACGCAGCGATTCCAGTCACCATGGAGGTAGGAAATACTGGAGAATACAACGCAGCAATTCCAGTCACCATGGAGGTAGGAATACTGGAGAATACAACGCAGCAATTCCAGTCACCATGGAGGTAGGAAATAGTGGAGAATACAACGCAGCAATTCCAGTCACCATGGAGGTAGGAAATACTGGAGAATACAACGCAGCAATTCCAGTCACCATGGAGGTAGGAAATACTGGAGCATACAACGCAGCGATTCCAGTCACCATGGAGGTAGGAAATACTGGAGAATACAACGCAGCGATTCCAGTCACCATGGAGGTAGGAAATACTGGAGAATACAACGCAGCGATTCCAGTCACCAGGGAGGTAGGAAATACTGGAGCATACAACGCAGCAATTCCAGTCACCATGGAGGTAGGGAATACTGGAGAATACAACGCAGCGATTCCAGTCACCATGGAGGTAGGAAATACTGGAGCATACAACGCAGCGATTCCAGTCACCATGGAGGTAGGAAATACTGGAGAATACAACGCAGCGATTCCAGTCACCATGGAGGTAGGAAATACTGGAGAATACAACGCAGCGATTCCATGTCACCATGGAGGTAGGAAATACTGGAGAATACAACGCAGCGATTCCAGTCACCATGGAGGTAGGAAATACTGGAGAATACAACGCAGCAATTCCAGTCACCATGGAGGTAGGAAATACTGGAGAATACAACGCAGCGATTCCAGTCACCATGGAGGTAGGAAATACTGGAGAATACAACGCAGTAAGTCCAGTCACCATGGAGGTAGGAAATACTGGAGAATACAACGCAGCAATTCCAGTCACCATGGAGGTAGGAAATACTGGAGAATACAACGCAGTAAGTCCAGTCACCATGGAGATAGGAAAGACTGGAGAATACAACGCAGCAATTCCAATCACCATGGAGGTAGGAAATACTGGAGAATACAACGCAGCGATTCCAGTCACCATGGAGGTAGGAAATACTGGAGAATACAACGCAGCGATTCCAGTCACCATGGAGGTAGGAAATACTGGAGAATACAACGCAGCAATTCCAGTCACCATGGAGGTAGGGAATACTGGAGAATACAACGCAGCAATTCCAGTCACCATGGAGGTAGGAAATACTGGAGAATACAACGCAGCGATTCCAGTCACCATGGAGGTAGGAAATACTGGAGAATACAACGCAGCGATTCCAGTCACCATGGAGGTAGGAAATACTGGAGAATACAACGCAGCGATTCCAGTCACCATGGAGGTAGGAAATACTGGAGAATACAACGCAGCAATTCCAGTCACCATGGAGGTAGGGAATACTGGAGAATACAACGCAGCAATTCCAGTCACCATGGAGGTAGGAAATACTGGAGAATACAACGCAGCAATTCCAGTCACCATGGAGGTAGGAAATACTGGAGAATACAACGCAGCGATTCCAGTCACCATGGAGGTAGGAAATACTGGAGAATACAACGCAGTAATTCCAGTCACCATGGAGGTAGGAAATACTGGAGAATACAACGCAGCGATTCCAGTCACCATGGAGGTAGGGAATACTGGAGAATACAACGCAGCAATTCCAGTCACCATGGAGGTAGGGAATACTGGAGAATACAACGCAGCAATTCCAGTCACCATGGAGGTAGGAAATACTGGAGAATACAACGCAGCAATTCCAGTCACCATGGAGGTAGGAAATACTGGAGAATACAACGCAGCAATTCCAGTCACCATGGAGGTAGGAAATACTGGAGCATACAACGCAGCGATTCCAGTCACCATGGAGGTAGGGAATACTGGAGAATACAACGCAGCGATTCCAGTCACCATGGAGGTAGGAAATACTGGAGCATACAACGCAGCAATTCCAGTCACCATGGAGGTAGGGAATACTGGAGAATACAACGCAGCGATTCCAGTCACCATGGAGGTAGGAAATACTGGAGCATACAACGCAGCGATTCCAGTCACCATGGAGGTAGGAAATACTGGAGAATACAACGCAGCGATTCCAGTCACCATGGAGGTAGGAAATACTGGAGCATACAACGCAGCGATTCCAGTCACCATGGAGGTAGGAAATACTGGAGAATACAACGCAGCAATTCCAGTCACCATGGAGGTAGGGAATACTGGAGAATACAACGCAGCAATTCCAATCACCATGGAGGTAGGAAATACTGGAGAATACAACGCAGCAATTCCAGTCACCATGGAGGTAGGAAATACTGGAGAATACAACGCAGCAATTCCAGTCACCATGGAGGTAGGAAATACTGGAGCATACAACGCAGCGATTCCAGTCACCATGGAGGTAGGAAATACTGGAGAATACAACGCAGCGATTCCAGTCACCATGGAGGTAGGAAATACTGGAGCATACAACGCAGCAATTCCAGTCACCATGGAGGTAGGGAATACTGGAGAATACAACGCAGCGATTCCAGTCACCATGGAGGTAGGAAATACTGGAGCATACAACGCAGCGATTCCAGTCACCATGGAGGTAGGAAATACTGGAGAATACAACGCAGCGATTCCAGTCACCATGGAGGTAGGAAATACTGGAGAATACAACGCAGCGATTCCAGTCACCATGGAGGTAGGAAATACTGGAGAATACAACGCAGCGATTCCAGTCACCATGGAGGTAGGAAATACTGGAGAATACAACGCAGCAATTCCAGTCACCATGGAGGTAGGAAATACTGGAGAATACAACGCAGCGATTCCAGTCACCATGGAGGTAGGAAATACTGGAGAATACAACGCAGTAAGTCCAGTCACCATGGAGGTAGGAAATACTGGAGAATACAACGCAGCAATTCCAGTCACCATGGAGGTAGGAAATACTGGAGAATACAACGCAGTAAGTCCAGTCACCATGGAGGTAGGAAAGACTGGAGAATACAACGCAGCAATTCCAATCACCATGGAGGTAGGAAATACTGGAGAATACAACGCAGCGATTCCAGTCACCATGGAGGTAGGAAATACTGGAGAATACAACGCAGCGATTCCAGTCACCATGGAGGTAGGGAATACTGGAGAATACAACGCAGCAATTCCAGTCACCATGGAGGTAGGGAATACTGGAGAATACAACGCAGCAATTCCAGTCACCATGGAGGTAGGAAATACTGGAGAATACAACGCAGCAATTCCAGTCACCATGGAGGTAGGAAATACTGGAGCATACAACGCAGCGATTCCAGTCACCATGGAGGTAGGGAATACTGGAGAATACAACGCAGCGATTCCAGTCACCATGGAGGTAGGAAATACTGGAGCATACAACGCAGCAATTCCAGTCACCATGGAGGTAGGGAATACTGGAGAATACAACGCAGCGATTCCAGTCACCATGGAGGTAGGAAATACTGGAGCATACAACGCAGCGATTCCAGTCACCATGGAGGTAGGAAATACTGGAGAATACAACGCAGCGATTCCAGTCACCATGGAGGTAGGAAATACTGGAGCATACAACGCAGCGATTCCAGTCACCATGGAGGTAGGAAATACTGGAGAATACAACGCAGCAATTCCAGTCACCATGGAGGTAGGGAATACTGGAGAATACAACGCAGCAATTCCAGTCACCATGGAGGTAGGAAATACTGGAGAATACAACGCAGCAATTCCAGTCACCATGGAGGTAGGAAATACTGGAGAATACAACGCAGCAATTCCAGTCACCATGGAGGTAGGAAATACTGGAGCATACAACGCAGCGATTCCAGTCACCATGGAGGTAGGAAATACTGGAGAATACAACGCAGCGATTCCAGTCACCATGGAGGTAGGAAATACTGGAGCATACAACGCAGCAATTCCAGTCACCATGGAGGTAGGGAATACTGGAGAATACAACGCAGCGATTCCAGTCACCATGGAGGTAGGAAATACTGGAGCATACAACGCAGCGATTCCAGTCACCATGGAGGTAGGAAATACTGGAGAATACAACGCAGCGATTCCAGTCACCATGGAGGTAGGAAATACTGGAGAATACAACGCAGCGATTCCAGTCACCATGGAGGTAGGAAATACTGGAGAATACAACGCAGCGATTCCAGTCACCATGGAGGTAGGAAATACTGGAGAATACAACGCAGCAATTCCAGTCACCATGGAGGTAGGAAATACTGGAGAATACAACGCAGCGATTCCAGTCACCATGGAGGTAGGAAATACTGGAGAATACAACGCAGCAATTCCAGTCACCATGGAGGTAGGAAATACTGGAGAATACAACGCAGCAATTCCAGTCACCATGGAGGTAGGAAATACTGGAGAATACAACGCAGTAATTCCAGTCACCATGGAGGTAGGAAATACTGGAGAATACAACGCAGCAATTCCAGTCACCATGGAGGTAGGAAATACTGGAGAATACAACGCAGCGATTCCAGTCACCATGGAGGTAGGAAATACTGGAGAATACAACGCAGCGATTCCAGTCACCATGGAGGTAGGAAATACTGGAGAATACAACGCAGCAATTCCAGTCACCATGGAGGTAGGAAATACTGGAGAATACAACGCAGCAATTCCAGTCACCATGGAGGTAGGGAAATACTGGAGAATACAACGCAGCGATTCCAGTCACCATGGAGGTAGGAAATACTGGAGAATACAACGCAGCGATTCCAGTCACCATGGAGGTAGGAAATACTGGAGAATACAACGCAGCGATTCCAGTCACCATGGAGGTAGGAAATACTGGAGAATACAACGCAGCGATTCCAGTCACCATGGAGGTAGGAAATACTGGAGAATACAACGCAGCAATTCCAGTCACCATGGAGGTAGGAAATACTGGAGAATACAACGCAGCAATTCCAGTCACCATGGAGGTAGGAAATACTGGAGAATACAACGCAGCAATTCCAGTCACCATGGAGGTAGGAAATACTGGAGAATACAACGCAGCAATTCCAGTCACCATGGAGGTAGGAAATACTGGAGAATACAACGCAGCGATTCCAGTCACCATGGAGGTAGGAAATACTGGAGAATACAACGCAGCGATTCCAGTCACCATGGAGGTAGGAAATACTGGAGAATACAACGCAGCAATTCCAGTCACCATGGAGGTAGGAAATACTGGAGAATACAACGCAGCAATTCCAGTCACCATGGAGGTAGGAAATACTGGAGAATACAACGCAGCAATTCCAGTCACCATGGAGGTAGGAAATACTGGAGAATACAACGCAGCAATTCCAGTCACCATGGAGGTAGGAAATACTGGAGAATACAACGCAGCGATTCCAGTCACCATGGAGGTAGGAAATACTGGAGAATACAACGCAGCGATTCCAGTCACCATGGAGGTAGGAAATACTGGAGAATACAACGCAGCGATTCCAGTCACCATGGAGGTAGGAAATACTGGAGCATACAACGCAGCAATTCCAGTCACCATGGAGGTAGGAAATACTGGAGAATACAACGCAGCGATTCCAGTCACCATGGAGGTAGGAAATACTGGAGCATACAACGCAGCGATTCCAGTCACCATGGAGGTAGGAAATACTGGAGAATACAACGCAGCGATTCCAGTCACCATGGAGGTAGGAAATACTGGAGAATACAACGCAGCGATTCCAGTCACCATGGAGGTAGGAAATACTGGAGAATACAACGCAGCAATTCCAGTCACCATGGAGGTAGGAAATACTGGAGAATACAACGCAGCAATTCCAGTCACCATGGAGGTAGGAAATACTGGAGAATACAACGCAGCAATTCCAGTCACCATGGAGGTAGGAAATACTGGAGAATACAACGCAGCAATTCCAGTCACCATGGAGGTAGGAAATACTGGAGAATACAACGCAGCGATTCCAGTCACCATGGAGGTAGGAAATACTGGAGAATACAACGCAGCGATTCCAGTCACCATGGAGGTAGGAAATACTGGAGAATACAACGCAGCGATTCCAGTCACCATGGAGGTAGGAAATACTGGAGCATACAACGCAGCAATTCCAGTCACCATGGAGGTAGGGAATACTGGAGAATACAACGCAGCGATTCCAGTCACCATGGAGGTAGGAAATACTGGAGCATACAACGCAGCGATTCCAGTCACCATGGAGGTAGGAAATACTGGAGAATACAACGCAGCGATTCCAGTCACCATGGAGGTAGGAAATACTGGAGAATACAACGCAGCGATTCCAGTCACCATGGAGGTAGGAAATACTGGAGAATACAACGCAGCGATTCCAGTCACCATGGAGGTAGGAAATACTGGAGAATACAACGCAGCAATTCCAGTCACCATGGAGGTAGGAAATACTGGAGAATACAACGCAGCGATTCCAGTCACCATGGAGGTAGGAAATACTGGAGAATACAACGCAGTAAGTCCAGTCACCATGGAGGTAGGAAATACTGGAGAATACAACGCAGCAATTCCAGTCACCATGGAGGTAGGAAATACTGGAGAATACAACGCAGTAAGTCCAGTCACCATGGAGATAGGAAAGACTGGAGAATACAACGCAGCAATTCCAATCACCATGGAGGTAGGAAATACTGGAGAATACAACGCAGCGATTCCAGTCACCATGGAGGTAGGAAATACTGGAGAATACAACGCAGCGATTCCAGTCACCATGGAGGTAGGGAATACTGGAGAATACAACGCAGCAATTCCAGTCACCATGGAGGTAGGGAATACTGGAGAATACAACGCAGCAATTCCAGTCACCATGGAGGTAGGAAATACTGGAGAATACAACGCAGCGATTCCAGTCACCATGGAGGTAGGAAATACTGGAGAATACAACGCAGCGATTCCAGTCACCATGGAGGTAGGAAATACTGGAGAATACAACGCAGCGATTCCAGTCACCATGGAGGTAGGAAATACTGGAGAATACAACGCAGCAATTCCAGTCACCATGGAGGTAGGGAATACTGGAGAATACAACGCAGCAATTCCAGTCACCATGGAGGTAGGAAATACTGGAGAATACAACGCAGCAATTCCAGTCACCATGGAGGTAGGAAATACTGGAGAATACAACGCAGCGATTCCAGTCACCATGGAGGTAGGAAATACTGGAGAATACAACGCAGTAATTCCAGTCACCATGGAGGTAGGAAATACTGGAGAATACAACGCAGCGATTCCAGTCACCATGGAGGTAGGAAATACTGGAGAATACAACGCAGCGATTCCAGTCACCATGGAGGTAGGAAATACTGGAGAATACAACGCAGCGATTCCAGTCACCATGGAGGTAGGAAATACTGGAGAATACAACGCAGCAATTCCAGTCACCATTGAGGTAGGGAATACTGGAGAATACAACGCAGCAATTCCAGTCACCATGGAGGTAGGAAATACTGGAGAATACAACGCAGCAATTCCAGTCACCATGGAGGTAGGAAATACTGGAGAATACAACGCAGCGATTCCAGTCACCATGGAGGTAGGAAATACTGGAGAATGCAACGCAGCGATTCCAGTCACCATGGAGGTAGGAAATACTGGAGAATGCAACGCAGCGATTCCAGTCACCATGGAGGTAGGAAATACTGGAGAATGCAACGCAGCAATTCCAGTCACCAGGACCTTTACCTCGCGGCGTTGTCTCCAATCCATTCCAAAGCGAGGCGCTGGTCCCACAGTCCCATGTTTCCCGGTACTTCCGGTGTGCCGAGGTACAGGAAGCCGAGGGGGCCCACCCTGTAGTTGACAGTCACCACGATTACGTCACCATGGGCAGACAGGAAGCGGCCGTCGTAGTTGCGGTAGGAGATGGAACCGGAGTTGAAGCTTCCCCCGTAAATCCAGACCTGTAACCAGCAAGAGGACATAACTCCAAACCTGTAGCCAGCAAGGGGGACATAACTCCAGACCTGTAACCAGCAAGGGGACATAACTCCAGACCTGTAGCCAGCAAGGGGACATCTCCAGACATGTAGCCAGCAAGGGGACATAACTCCAGACCTGTAGCCAGCAAGGGGACATCTCCAGACATGTAGCCAGCAAGGGGACATCTCCAGACATGTAGCCAGCAAGGGGACATAACTCCAGACCTGTAGCCAGCAAGGGGACATCTCCAGACATGTAGCCAGCAAGGGGACATCTCCAGACATGTAGCCAGCAAGGGGACATAACTCCAGACCTGTAGCCAGCAAGGGGACATAACTCCAGACCTGTAGCCAGCAAGGGGACATAACTCCAGACCTGTAGCCAGCAAGGGGACATAACTCCAGACCTGTAGCCAGCAAGGGGACATAACTCCAGACCTGTAGCCAGCAAGGGGACATAACTGCAGACCTGTGGCCAGCAAGGGGACATGAGGTGGAGAACAACACGTTGTCGGAGCCAGTCGATGTCTCCGCCGTCGGTCATCTAATAAGTGCAGGCAGGCGACTTAATGCCCGTTGAAAACGAGGCGATTCCACACGTTTGTTCCACACTGACGCTCTCGACAGAACGCTTCTTGTACAGGTACAATGTAAATATGTTCTTTTTTATATTGCTACTTTTACACCCATTGATGGGTGCTCAAACCGCACATATTTACAACCTGGTCATCGGGCCACCTTTTTTGAATTACTCAAACATTGTCTGAACTCTCTGGGAAGCATGCAATCAGACTGCGGACGAACGTGCCAAAGTTAGATTTCGCAACTTTCCAACTCAGTCCTCAGAGGTACCCGTTTTACTCCTGGGTACAATATTTACCGCTTGCCATGTGTGCAGCGAGTGACGTTGCGAGCTGCACGGCGTGTGTGTGGAAAGATATAGAATCTATCCTATTTTGCGTCGCGTTGCGAGAGTCAGCCAAAATTATCTCCCAATCGCAGAGCACTACTGATGCCCCTGCTTATCTTGCGCGAACCGCGATTCCAGTGACGGAGGCTGAGATGAAGGAACTGACTGAGCTCTGCCGAGATGAGGATGTTGTGTACAACAGATAAATGGAGGAATATATCCACTGCCGTAAACTGGAGTTGTGAAAGCATGTACAAGCTAGTTTATAGATGTTGCTAGGAGCTATGGTCTCTCGCCACATTGCAAGCAACTGATGCTTGGTACAGCGATGCTGAAAATGCAATCATGAAATTTGAATCTTATGGAGTAGAAATTCCGTAGCGGATATCGGATTTAGAATACTCAAACAAATAAACAAAGACAGGCATTGTTGGTAAACAACAATATCTCGATAAAGGTTGCAGATTTCGTACCCGCCATCATCGTAGTCATCGTCATCTTTGTCATCATCAAAATCACAGTAATAGTTATCAAAATCATCATTGTCATCATCGCCAGCAGCAGCAACATTGTCGTCATCGTGCAGGCCAGAGTAATAACACGTGACACCTACCATGATAGCTTTGGGCTCGTGCGAAGTGTTTGTCCTTGGGGCCCAGATGTTCAGGTAGAGACAATCCTCCTGTGTCGTCGTGTTTGACAATGGGAATATGCTCTCTGGATTCACCACCTGCAAGAACATCATGCCCCAGTTGTAGTTGTCATGGAAACAGCTGAATTAACTCTCTGTCCCTCACAAAGAAAACGTTCTCTATCGATAGTTGAGCGTATTTAACGGGGGAAAAGATAAGACAAAAATCGACAGCGCAATATTTCGACTCAGGAGCTTTCTTCGAGTGCTGTACACACAGGTGAGGGGTAAGAAACTAATGAGGTAGGTCGGAGAGAAGGCGCTAGTATGATGAGTGAGACCAGCATGCAAGTTCAAGTTCGATTCTCACTTGCTTTACGGATGACCAGTTCCGTTCTCATCTCTATGGGTCCTCTGATGGCTCTGCAGACCCAGTCTGGAGCGGCAAAGTTTACAGCAGGTGGGGCACCGGAAGTCCGTGGCTGTCACGGGGGCTGCACGATGCTGGCGACGCTCCTCCTCCAGCGCTGCGGATGTCTCGCGAGTGCCCCCCTGTGGGTTCGGGGGAAGAATAGACCCACCACGTCTCCCTACGCGATTCGTAAGAGGCGAATAACTAGGGACACCGTGACTTGATTTGTGTTTACTCTAAACTGTTCTCGTGATTTTCGTGCTTAATGGCCTTCAAAGCCTACAAAGGCTGATGGGCCGTAAAACTCCATCCCTCCTCGCGAGTGACTGCTCGCCACCGGGGGCGATCCTGCGCTGCCTCCTGAAGCTCGAGCGGTCAAATACCACGCCATCTTAGATTTTCCCTTAGACTGTCGCTAGAGCGCCTGCGTGGGGGACCGACTTTCCTTCTTCCATGTGCCAGTTTGCCTAAGCAGAGCTGATTTGGGATGCGATTGTTGCTCTTACTAACATCACTTACGGCAAGTCCCAACATCACTTACGGCAAGTCGCAACATCACTTACGGCAAGTCGCAACATCACTTACGGCAAGTCCCAACATCACTTACGGCAAGTCGCAACATCACTTACGGCAAGTCCCAACATCACTTACGGCAAGTCCCAACATCACTTACGGCAAGTCGCAACATCACTTACGGCAAGTCCCAACATCACTTACGGCAAGTCCCAACATCACTTACGGCAAGTCCCAACATCACTTACGGCAAGTCCCAACATCACTTACGGCAAGTCCCAACATCACTTACGGCAAGTCCCAACATCACTTACGGCAAGTCCCAACATCACTTACGCCAAGTCCCAACATCACTTACGGCAAGTCCCAACATCACTTACGGCAAGTCCCAACATCACTTACGGCAAGTCCCAACATCACTTACGGCAAGTCCCAACATCACTTACGGCAAGTCCCAACATCACTTACGGCAAGTCCCAACATCACTTACGGCAAGTCACAACATCACTTACGGCAAGTCACAACATCACTTACGGCAAGTCGATGCATCGGCGAAGTAGATGCAAGCATCGACCAATTCGAACACGGCTTTACCTTTGTTTTTCTCTAACTGCCCTCTCGTCCCCTCCACTTTCACACAGAACTCCTACGGCGTGGCGTGCTTGTAACTGTCTTCTTCTAAGACTGAGCACCACCATTAGCATGACAGTCTAGAACCCTTCCCTCCTCACCTTCAACCCCACTCTACCCTTTCCACACTCCCACCCCCACCCCTTGCATCCCCTCCCACCCCCACCCCTCCCATCCCACCCCCACCCCACCCCTCCCATCCCACCCCACTCTACCCTTTCCACACTCCCACCCCCACCCCTCCCATCCCACCCCCACCCCTCCCATCCCACCCCCACCCCTCCCATCCCACCCCACTCTACCCTTTCCACACTCCCACCCCCACCCCTCCCATCCCACCCCACTCTACTCTTTCCACACTCCCACCCCCACCCCTCCCATCCCACCCCACTCTACCCTTTCCACACTCCCACCCCCACCCTCCCATCCCACCCCCACCCCTCCCATCCCACCCCCACCCTCCCATCCCACCCCCCCCCCTCCCATCCCACCCCACCCCTCCCATCCCACCCCACTCTACCCTTTTCACACTCCCACCCCAACCCCTCTCCCATCTCACCCCACCTCCATGCCCCTTTTCCACAATGCACCTGTGTACATGTAGGCGCCACTTCCGTGGCGTTCCTATTTCCTTCCAGGGTTCCATGGGCGAGGGCTTCCGGAATCGAAGGTTGCCGACAGGGGGAGCTGCGAAGGGAATGCTCAGGAAGACGTCCAGCTCTCGGTCCATCTCGCGCATGCGCAAACCACGCACCGAGCCGTGGGTGGTGGTCACGACTGGGTTGTCTCCCTTTGCAGGGCAGCCAATCAGAGACACTGCGAGGATGACGTAGGCAAACAGCATGGCGGATGCAGGGGAGGTAACCATCTGGACAGTGGAGAGTTTGCAAAAGTATCAATGCCTGTCTAAGTGTTCGCACACGCGCCGTGAATACAAGTGCTTGTGTATGCATGTTTGCATGAATGCTCCCGTCAGTCCGCACATGTGTCATGTATGAATTCACGCGTTCATTAGTGTGCATGCTCTTCTAATAAAGAATTTACTGTTGCACAAGCAATTTCTCTGCGAGACAGGCGGCTGGCTGAAATACGTGTATATTTCCAATCTATGTCCCTCCCTCTCTCTTTGCCTCTCTCTCTCTCTCTCTCTCTCTCTCTCTCTCTCTCTCTCTCTTTCTCTCCCTCTCTCTCTCTCTCTCTCTCTCTCTCTCTCTCTCTCTCTCCCTCCATCCTTCCCCCCCCCTCTCTCTCTCTCTCCCTCTCTTCCTCCCTCCCTCCTTCTCTCCCTCCCTCCCTCCCTCCTTCCCTTCCCCAGCCCAGCCCCTACCCTACTTGCAAACTAAATGCACTTGTCGGTGGCCCATGCAAACTCAAGACTGCTTATACAATCAACTCCAGGTCAAACGCGAGGAGAGCAATGGTGTCGCTTTTGAACAGCCTCAACCCCAGAGAGGACTGGGGCCTTTCAGCACGACTGAGTCAACACGAAGCTTCTCGGAGTTCGGAATAAGCTGGAGTAACACTTGACCCACCGCGACTCCCTTCGTGTTTCGTAAGCGGCGAATAACTAGGAATATCGTGATTTGCTCTTCTGACAAATTCTTGCTTATCGTGATAAATGCCCTTACATAACCTTCAAAGGCTGATAGGCCGTAAAATTCCTTCCATTAATCTATCCATCCATCCATCCATCCATCTATCCATCCATACATCCATTAATCCATTCATTCATCCATCCATTAATCCATTCATTCATTATCCATCCATCCATCCATCCATCCATCCACCCATCCATCCATCATTCCATCCATCCATCCATCCATCCATCCGTCCATCCACCCATCCATCCATCCATCCATTCATCCATTAATCCATCCACCCATCCATCTATCCACCCTTCCATCCATCCATCCATACACCCTTCCATCCATCCATCCATACACCCTTCCATCCATCCTTCTTTCTATGAATCCATCCACAGACGTCTATTTCGGGGACACGAAGCTGCAGAAACATCTGGTCAGGAGCAAGATCTTGTAGGAAGGATGGATGTTATTCAACGACCTTTCAGCCTTATTTGGCTATGAAAAGCTATTGATCACGAAGTTCTCTAGAACAGATTAGAGTTTCAACAGTTCGCCACGCCTTTTCTGGTTATTCGCCTCTGACGAATCTTGTATAAACAGTCGGTGAGTGTATTCTTACCCCCAACCAACAGGGGAAGGTATATCTTTGTTTACGTTCATTAAAGCGAGATGTATTTACCTGTTCCTTGCTTCATCAGTCACAAGTTCCATGGATACACCGACGACGAAATACTTGTGTTTACCTGGCTAAGACTGGATGTGTGCACAGACATCTAAATTTACATGAAATGTACACCCTGAAATGTATCCCGCAAACACTAGCACATAACGCGTGCACACACAATCAGACATAAACCTTCACACATACATACACACAGGCGCACACGTACGCACGGCGCACACACACACATGTACTCGCACACGCACGCATATGAACATGCAGAAGTACACACGTTCAAACGAAAGCAAGTGCATACGAGTGCTCTAGGATACATGTTCATGCACGCACACATCAACCGCGCATTTAGAATCATCCCTCTCTCTCTCTCTTTCTCTCTCAACATGTCTTGTAAGAGCGGCTGATTTTTTAAAGAGAACAATAATGTATAATAGGAAATTTAGATATTGTAGAGGATGGTATGATAGAACCTGTAGGGAGGCAAAGAAGAATGCTCGAAAAAAAATAAGACACTATTTACATAGGAACACAGAAGAGAACAGGGCAGCTTACATTACATCTAGGAATGAATATAAACAATTAATTAGAAAGACGAGGTCTGCGTATAGGCGTTCCGTGAGTGAAATGTTGGCTAGCAGTGTCCATGACTCCCAGAGATTTTGGAAAGAAGTTAAGAAGCTTAATGTGAGATCCAGTGCGATTAGAATTTCTCCGGAGATGTGGTATGAACATTTTAAAAACCTCTTTTCTTCTCCGAACTCTGTCCCAGACGACTACATTAATTTGTCTCGTGATCTTCCACGCTGCAATGACTCTAACGGTGTACTTGACTCTCCTATATCTGAGGAAGAGGTTATGGTTGCTCTGTCTCGTATGAAGAAGGGGAAGGCGGCAGGGACTGATTTGATCATAGGAGACATGCTACGGAGTGCAAGACATTTACTTCTACCTTTCCTGCTACGATTGTTCAACGAAATTTTTGCGTCAGGGGTATTTCCTCAGCTTTGGTCAGAGTCAATTATTCATCCAGTGCATAAGAGTGGAGACTTTGACTCTCCCGATAACTATCGAGGAATATCTCTAACCAGTATACTTAGTAAGGTGTTTGTCCATATTTTGAACAAAAGGTTGCTTTCTTGGGTTGAAGTGAATGGCTTACAAAGAGAGGAACAGGCTGGCTTTCGGCGTGGCTACTCCACGATAGACAATATTTTTGTTTTGTATGGCATTGTGCAGAAATGTCTTAGCAGGCAAAGAAAAGTGTATGTATGTTTTGTTGATTTTAGAAAAGCCTTCGATTCAGTCAAACGCCATGTTTTGTGGGACATTCTACAAAGAAATGGGGTTCAAGGGAGATTACTCAAAATTCTCAGAGCAATGTACGACTCGGTACAATACTGCGTACGCGGCACTCAGGGACAGTCCCAGTTCTTCGAAAGTTTAGTGGGACTGAAGCAGGGCTGCAAAATCAGTCCTCTTTTGTTCTCAATTATGGTCAATGAGTTAATAGAGAAAGTTTCTGTTAATGCAAAACACGGTGTACAACTCATGCCAAATACACCCAGCTTGAGTATACTTCTGTTCGCGGACGATGTCGCGGTCTTTTCGGATACTGCAATGGGTCTACAAAACCAGCTTAACTGTTTAAAGAATGCCTCTAACACGTTAGGCCTGACAATAAATACTGCTAAGACAAATGTTGTTATTTTTCGGTCAGGAGGTTACATAGCTTCCCATGAGAAATGGTACCTTGGTGAAGAAACAATCAAAATAACAAATGCATACAAATATCTGGGTGTTAAGTTTACTCCTAAACTTTGTGTTCGTAACACTCAGAAGGATCTGGCCTGTAGAGCTAAAGCTGCTCTGACTATTATGATTAGAACCTTAAGGAAGATCACTCATGTACCTGCTGCTGTATTTTTCAAGCTGTTTGATGCTCAAATTCAGCCCATTCTGTTGTACGGGGCAGAGGTTTGGGGAGTTCATGAATGCGAAGCCATTGAAGGTGTTCATCTCCATGCTATAAAGTCATTTTTGAATGTTTCATCAAGAACCCCTAATTTAATGTGCTATGGTGAAACGGGACGATTTCCTTTGTACATAAATGCTGTTTTAAGGAGTATAAAGTACTGGCTGAGGATTCTGAAGATGGACAATGACAGACTACCTAAAAGAGTTTATCGCATGATGTGTAGTCTTCCTCACAATTGCGTCTCATGGGCTATGATGGTAAAGGATTTGTTGGTCAAGTTTGGATTTGAAAGTGTTTGGATGGACCAGTCCACTGCAAATGATCGTGTCTTCATTAAATGCCTTCGAGACAGACTTATAGATCATTTCCGTATACAATGGATGGAAAACTTGAACGGAAGTAACAGATATATTTTCTACAAAGAAATAAAAAATCAGTGTGTGGTGGAAAAATACCTCAGTTGTATCGATAAAAAGGTTTTCAGAGATGTTTTCGTCCGCTTTAGAATGGGCATCACTGATTTGTACATACATAGACGAAGATATATGAAGCAACCATATGATTTGTTATGTCCATTATGTAGAGAAAAAGAGGAGGATGAATTTCATTTCATGTTGGAATGCCCAGCTCTGCAAGACTTGAGGGAACGGTACTTGTTGGTACATCTTTTGCCACATACTGAAAATCCAATGAAAACTCTTTTAAGCAATGAAAATGACACTATAACCAGAGCAACAGGTGTTTATCTGTACAAAGCCTTTAGTCTAAGAGATTTGGCTGTAAATTCACCGGAATGTAACGCGTTCTATTTGGATGAATAGGTAGACATACGTACGTATGTGATGTGATGTCGGCACAGATGTTCCACTTGATGTATTTATATGC
>JAWQFJ010017821.1:52500-54563 GCA_034096865.1 Theodoxus fluviatilis
CATTGCCTATTTCGCGAATTAGGCAAGAGACTGCCTAATTAAAGAATTTAGGCACTTTCAGGATCTAGGCACGACAACTCCAAGGCAGCAGGGTTGGACATCCAGGAAAAACTCCTTCGCCGGCTGCTTACCAAATTCAGGGCGTGCATCGAAGAGCGAGATCTAGCTGTTCTGGTGCATGCCCGGGGAAGAGTGGTGACCCGGCTGCAGGAGATCCTGAAAAGTATTCTGCGTCCAGACACAAGAATCCAGGTCCATTATTTCTCCGGCAACAAGCAGGAGATCTCGCCTGGATAAAGTGCTTCCCCAATGTCTCATTCAGTGTGGGGATGTCCGTGATGGGGAACGTCCACAAGGGGCACCACGCCGCTCTTCAGGCTATGCCCCGGGACAAACTTCTCCTGGAATCGGACAGACCCATCCATCGGGGACATGGGAAGTTTACCACCCCTTACCAGGTGGGTGAAGCAGGTCTGCGGGTTGCAGCAATCCTCGGCGAAATGCGGAGGACTTTGCTGCTTCAGCAGATCCTGGAGAATGCACGCCGGTTCTTCAAGGTCCAGTTGGCCGGCGTGTCCCCAGAATCCCAGGCGAGCAGAGTAGGTAGATACAAGGTAAGAGTAGAGGGACCCTACTTAGTCTTCTATGAAGACGGGATCTTACCTTGTCTGAAATTTGATAGTGGGATTAATTTTCTTACATTTTAAAATGTATAAGGTTTTAATTCCAGTTCTTGTAGAGATGTAGATTAGTGTACCTGCTTGCCTTACTCCCTAGAAGATGTGTCAATTTTATCGTTTTGCTTTTTGTATATTGAACACATCTGGGTCTAGGAAGAGCAGTCGAACTGAATGACAGAACAGCCGGGTTGCACTTTTCCCCGTGGGGGGTTTATTTTTGACGGGGGAGAGTGTGGTAGGGATCGAAACCTTATCAGGCTGTTCGAGTTACCTCCCCTAGACCACGAGGTCGCGTGGGGGCAGTCGCTGCTATAAGAGTAGAAGCTGTAGGGGAGAGAGCAGACGGATATCCGACAGATTGCCTGAGACATTGTTATTCGAAGTACGGTCACGCTCGAAGTACGGTCACACTATCGAAGAAAGTTCACCTTCGGAGTTCGGCCACATTCGAAGCAAGTTCACCAGCACTTACTACGGTAAGTGTTGAATGTACTCTCGAGAATGAGAGTGCGTGCACTTGTTCCTGGCTTGAGCGGCGAGCGTGTGGCAGCTTGTGCGGTGTCATTCTCCTCACCAAGTCCCTCCCTCCCTTGCATGAACGGACCCACGGCAGAACTTGTGCGTTCGGCTTTCTACCACAATACGGTTGCCGCATGATCAATATTGATTAGCAGTCTCTATCGGTGACGTGCATCGAAGAGTTCTTTCGCAAAACATCTGAGGTAACAGCGACATTGGTGAAGAAGGGAGGGTAGTACAACATGAGTGAAGTACTGGGCTCCTTCATCCTGTGACAGAAAAAAGACACATGTGATTGAGATCCACTCGTGACCATAATGGCAGAACCATAATTTTAACTATATGTAGGCCTAACTCTGCCATTGCCTTGTTTTCCATTGTTGCGCAATTCGGGGTGTGGGGTAATGTGCACAACCGGGTGACTGGAGCGTATATATACGTGCCTCCTCAGTACCTGTGAGTGTGTGTGTGTGTGTGTGTGTGTGTGTGTGTGTGTGTGTGTGTGTGTGTGTGTGTGTGTGTGTGTGTGTGTGTGTGTGTGATGCTTCAGCTACTGTTGATTTACAGTTAGTCGGAAAATACCCTACTCGATCTAAGCTTCAGCCATATCGTACTCGACTGCTGGTTCTGAACAACCATGCAACACCAATCACCCGTAAGTTGAGAGCATTGCGTAAACATGTTAATGGATTGGATGAACACTGTTGCTGCCTATGTGAATCACGCTGCCTTAACTAGGGTTTCAACTCTATGCCGAGGAAAAGAACTGCGGACAAGCTTGCTGCAAACATTTATTTGAGCCTGGTGCATGCGTCTCGTAGCATAACACCAGGGTCTTCTCGGGTCGACAGTAATCTAGGCGAA
>JAWQFJ010017822.1:0-15783 GCA_034096865.1 Theodoxus fluviatilis
TTCTCGTAAGAATTGACACTGTCAATTACAAATATATTGACACTGTATATTTGAAATGTATTGACTTGTACTTACATTGTATACTTGAAAGGGGCCGGTGGCCTATTAAATAAATCCATTCGTTCGTTCGTTTGTTCTCTCCCTGTGTCTCTCTCTGTCTCTCTCTCCTCTCTCTCTCTCTCTCTCTCTCTCTCTCCCTCTCTCTGTCTCTGTCTCTGTTTCTCTCTCTCTCTCTGTGTTTCTCTCTCTCTCTCTCTCTCTCTGTCTCTCTCTCTCCCTCTCTCTCTGTAGCGATGTACATATACTACTCTCTAAAAGAAGACAGCAATTATGAGACTAGTGCCCCCAAAAGAAATTCACGTACACCGCATAAACGCAGTTGATATTCCGCCCACCCCCGCTCTCTTTCTCCCCTCCCTTTCTCTCTATCTCCCCTCCCTTTCTCTCTCCTCCTCCCCTCTCTCTCTCTCTCTCTCTCTCTCTCTCTCTCTCTCTCTCTCCCCTCTCTCTCTGTAGCGATGTACATATACTACTCTCTAAAAGAAGACAGCAATTATGAGACTAGTGCCCCCAAAAGAAATTCACGTACATCGCATAAACGCAGTTGATATTCCGCCCACCCCCGCTCTCTTTCTCCCCTCCCTTTCTCTCTATCTCCCCTCCCTTTCTCTCTCCTCCTCCCCTCTCTCTCTCTCTCTCTCTCTCTCTCTCTCTTGAATTTGGACACTGCAGTTAGAGATGTTGTTGCTGTAGACTGTAAATATTACTTGATTTTATGGAAATGTGTGCAAAAGGCTGGAACTGTCTCTTGTATTTTAGCCAGAAAATTGAAACCGGACGTTCAATACATACACATGCACATATAAACTTTATGACTTGTTTAATCAGTAAGCTTTTATTGTGATGGGTCGTCGGCCGAAATGAAGATCAATCAATCTTAGTTCTCTCTCTCTCTCTCTCTCTCTCTCTCTCTCTCTCTCCTCAAAGTCAAAATCTTGGGGATCAGACCGGATTTCAAGCCCAACACTCGACCATCCACCGCTTTTTAATCCCTTAATCACCAAACCTTGAATTGGAGTATGGGGAGGGTCCGGGGGAAATTCTATGTCACCTTTAACTACTAAAAATCCTTCGACTCAGTCAACAGAATGCCACCGTAGAAAAAAGTATCAAAAACCTGGGTGTGCCAACTCATTTTTTTATTGCCAAAAGCTATTTACAAAATTTCAACACTCGCGTTTGCTGGCGAAATTCCCTGCCCGATTTCTCTTTTTGTACGGCGGGAATGCGACAGGGCGCCATAGAGTCTCCTTCCACTTTTGCCGCAGCGAGTCATGCAGAATTGACAATGTGGACAAAGGGTTGAGAAAAGTGCTGCATTGACCACGGCCTCGGCAAACAGTTGTATCAGGGGCGGATCAGTTCTTTTTTTTTTGGGGGGGGGGATGTTTCCAAACTTTTTTAAGGGGTAAGGGGGACGTGCTACAGCAGCCTAACCGGTAATCATTTGTTTACTAAGCTGCAGTGTTACGGAAAAATGAAGCAATTTTCTTGACGCCTTTGGCGTCTGACGGCTTCAGGGCTGCCGTGCGGGAACTTTTCAAATTTGATTGAACGAAACTCAGGGACCCAGTAAACCGGAACTGAAAAGTAAAGTAAGGGAACCTAACCGTCTAGTTGCCGAAATGAACAAAAAATCGCTTCGAATTCTTCGTACCCTATATGAAACCCAACAAGACCGGTCGGGTGTGAGGGGGGAGGGGGGACACTGGTGTAGAGAAGGCATGTAACACCCTCCCCCCAACTTTGTTTGTGTTTAGTCAGTTTGGGATCAGAAACCCCCCCCCCCCCCCCGCTATTGGGGGTTTCCGGAAACCCCAGAAATCCCCCTTCGTCCACCCCTGTGCATGACGGGAGTCTTTCAAACGCATGGGTGGTGTTGGGTGTCAAGATCTGCCGCATAGGCGGAAGAGCTGCCAGTGCGCTCTTTCAAACTCTCTGTAATTGAAAAGCAGTTGAAATCCGACGAAGAGTTGACAAGCCCGCGTCCTTTTCCACTCCACCCCAAATACCTCCACCACTTTTGCCTTTCCTTTTGTGTGCGTGTGTGTGTGTGTGTGTGTGTGTGTGTGTGTGTATGTGTGCGTGCATGTGTGTATGTGTGTATTTTTGCGTGTGTGTGTTTATGTGTGTTTGTGTCTGTGTATGTGTGTGTATGTGTGTGTACGCGTGAGTGCGTGTGTATGTGTGTATGTGTATTTTTGTGTATGTGTGTGTGAATCTGTGTGTGTGTGTGTGTGTGTTCGTGTTTGTGTGCGTTTGTGTTTGTGCGTGTTTGTGTTTATGCGTGTGTGTATGTGTGCGTTTGTGTTACGCGTGCGTGTTTGTGTGTGTGCGTGTGTGCGTGTGTGTATGTTTATGTATGAGTGTGTGAATATGTGTGTGTGTGTGTGTTTTCGTGTGTGTATGTATGTGTGTGTGTGTGTGTGAGTGTTCGTGTGTGTTTGTGTGTGTGTCTGTATGTCTTTGTGTCCGTGAATGCATGCATGCGCGTGTAAGTATCTGTGTTTGTAAGTGTATGTGATCAATTCTCTCTCTCTCTCTCTCTCTCTCTCTCTCTCTCTCTCTCTCTCTTTCGCTTTCGAACTCCAGAGGCAAGAAGTACAGCTAAGGCTACAACTTTTACAAAGGCCAAAGTCGACTCCTTTATCAGCAAGCTGCAAAACTTGCAAGACAACTAATTATAGCTTTTTAGGAGAGAATGTACAAAGCAGCCAGGCTGCAGTACAACCCAGTCTCGTACAACTATGTAGGTATTGCGTGTCCACAATTCTCCAAAACGTGTGGTTTGATGAACGGAAGAACACTTGTTGTTTGTAATGAGTTTCTGGTGTAATTCACCTTTCATTACACCACAAGTGGTTTGTGACTTCTATTCGTCTCTAGAACACCTTAATCAGATTGCTCAGAACCTACCGTCTATTGACTAGATTGTTGTTGTTCATGTGCTCCAATGTCAATGAACTAAAGTTCGAGGGTATATTGTCAAATTGCTCAAGGTTACACAGAGACATGATGTTTAAGGCCTTTTGTTTTTGTGGTCTCATGGCTCTTTGTTTTCTGTAGGTATAGCTGTAATCCCACTCCTTTCAAATGTGTAGTTCTGTGACCAGAATACTACTTTTTGTAATGCGTTGATGGCTATACTATGCCCTCAAGATGAGGAATGAGAAACTGCAGCCAATCGAGAGTCTCTGACACTGGACCATGAACATTGATGTTTGCTTAATAAAATTAGAAATTTCCGTGCACACGAGAACACTTCAGCTATGTTATCTAATGTTAATATCAGTTGTATGCTGGTATTTTGGTGTGTTTTTTCAATTACAAAACTTTGTAATTCACACAAAACGAAAATGTGCAGTTACAAATCATAGTATGCCTTAATTAATTACTATTTACAATATTTCCGATTTAAAAAAATGTACAAAGTGTAGCTTAGGGTCATTTTGGTCATTCCATAAATTTTTTACGAAGCAGGTGACAGGCAAGAGAAAAATGCGACGCAATCCTGGAACGGCGGACCCTCAACACAGAAACATGTAAATACACACGTCTCAAACTGAATGGGCAGCTGAACCTTTCAAAACGTCCATAGAAAGACATGTTCACTCTCCTCTCTAACTGAAACAGATAGGAACAAAGAGGAATAGCTATAACAAAGGGGGAACGAGCATTAGAAAAGGGCATTTGCGAAACAGAACGAGTCACCCCCGAGGGGAGAGGCATACAAAGATGATGAGGGAGTCGGCAGGATGACAGGACCGAGTGACCATTGCCCCTAACGATGGCGAGGGAGATGCGCTGGGTGAGTCAGTCCCGTTTCCTTGGGTCGTTGTTGACTGGCGACTCTGTCACCGAGGCAGCGGAGGAAGTCGCGGGTAGAAGGGCCGAAGACACCCGACGTCTCGACCGCGACCGGCTGGAAGTCGTACCTGGCCCACTTCTTGGATTTAGCCTCACCGGCGGCTTGCTGACACAGTGTTTGCAATGGGCCGACGGCCTTAGAAATAATTTTCAGGTCATATCAGTTTTGTTCTCTCTCGCTGTCGCTCTCTGCCTCTGTATCTGCCTCTCTCTGTCTCTCTCTATCTCTGTCTCCCTCTCTCTCTCTCTCAATCTCTCTCTCTCTCAATCTCTCTCTCTCTCTGTCTGTCTCTATCTGTGCCTGTCTCTCTGTCTCTCTCTCTCTCTCTCTCCGTCTCTCTCTGCCTCTCTGTCTCTCTCTGTCTCTGTCTCTGTCTCTCTCTCTGTCTCTCTCTTTTTGTCTCTCTCTGCCTCTCTCTGTATGCTTCTATCTCTCTGTCTCTCTGTGTCTCTCTCTGTCTCTCTGTGCCTCTCACTCTCTCTGTCTCTCTCTGTCTCTCGCTGTCTCTCTCTCTCTGTCTCTCTCTCTATCTTCTCTCTCTCATTTCTTTTCTTTGTTTCTTTCTTCTCTTTTGTCTCTCTCTATTTTTTTCTCTCTCTATCTCTCATTTCTCTCTCTCTCCGTGTTTGTCTGTCTTTCTCTCTCTGCCTCTTTATCTTTCTCTCTTTCCCTGTCTCTCTCTCTGTATCTGTTTCTCTCTCTCTCACTCTCTCTCTCTGTGTCTCTGTGCCTCTGTCTGTCTTTCTGTCTGTCTGTCAGTCTCTACCTCTTTCTGTTTGTCTATCTGTCTGACTGTCTCTCTCTATCTGTGTCTTTCTCTTTGTTTTTCTCTCTATCTGTGTCTTTTTCTTTGTATCTCTCTGTCCCTGCCTGACTCTCTGTCTGTATGTATGTATGTCTGTATGTCTGTCTGTCTCTCTCTCTCTCTCTCTCTTTCTGTCTCTTTCTCTCTCTCTCTCTCTCTCTTTCTCTCTCTCTCTCTCTCTCTCTCTCTCTCTCTCTCTCCAAAACTGGTCGAATCATGTGGTGTAGCTTCTGTCGAAAACTGGCTTTGCATACATTTGGAAATATGGTGGTACTGCAAGTGAAAGAGTCTTTGTGAAAACTCTTCGACAAAGACTTAGAGCTTGCTTCTACCAGGACTGGTTCTCCACGTTGAACAGTAGCGAACGATTTTGGTGTGTAGAAGATACAAACGTAGACTAGAATGTGAACGTTGTTTGAATGATATCCCTGTTAAAGAGTTTAGATATGTCTCCATTAGGTTCAGATTAGGATTGTGATCTAAACATAAATACTCGATATCAGGCAGATAATACGTTGAACAACTTTTGCCCATTTTGCAGAAATGAATTTGAAAATGAAGAACACTTCATGTTTCCTTGCAATTGCTACAATGATCTTCGAAAGAAATATACTGAGAAACACACACATAGAAATAATTAAATGAAGCTGGTAAAACTACACAAACGTTAATGATATCACAAAACGAGAGATGTTGCTATGTACATATTCTATGCTCTCAAAATATGGAGCCAAAATGTTGAGAAAATTTCAGACTTAGTAAATACATGTATGTAACACTAAATTTCTTCATTGTCTTCAAAATGTGTGTTAAAAATTCGTCTAGAATTTACCTGGATAGATAATGTGTATGCAAGCCACAATTCAATATGACACTAAAACAAAACTCCTAAAAATGTCGTCCATCTGTTTGAGATGGATTATAAGTCGCATGTTTTATACGTGTCACCCTATCAATGTATAGTGTTACCCTTTTTACAAGTGTTTATTTAGCCATTACACATATAACTCTATAACTATCATTTTTCATGGGTCGCCTCTCTCTCTCTCTCTCTCTCTCTCTCTCTCTCTCTCTCTCTCTCTCTCTCTCTCTCTCTCTCTCTCATATACTTCCATGTTCACATGTTATGAATTTGAACTTTGCTTGCAGAAACTGGGAGATAAATCACCAGACGTTCAACCATTTTATCCTGGTGTACAAATATTTCATTATATCTAATGTTACATTATATACTGACGAGTTCTACAAGATGATATTCCATTGTGACTCATGCAATAGTGATACGATTTTTTATTTTTTACAAATGCATATATTCCTATGTTGATGGGTCATTGTCACTTCTCGACATCATCAGCCATATATGGAAATAAAGACATATTTTGATGGTGTGCGTGTTCTATCAATGTGCATGCCAGGGATGACTTAATCCAGCCATATGCATTCGCATTTGTATTTTGTGAGAGAAGTTCTCAGGACGAGGTAACCATGCCTTGGTGTACAGGGTCACGTGATGGCTTTCAGTCCTTGGCTTGTCTCCTGCGTTACACGGCGCCTTTCTGTGTGTGTGCCTGTTCAGCGCCTTTCTGTGTGTGTGCCTGTTCAGCGCCTTTCTGTGTGTGTGCCTGTTCAGCGCCTTTCTGTGTGTGTGCCTGTTCAGCGCCTTTCTGTGTGTGTGCCTGTTCAGCGCCTTTCTGTGTGTGTGCCTGTTCAGCGCCTTTCTGTGTGTGTGCCTGTTCAGCGCCTTTCTGTGTGTGTGCCTGTTCAGCGCCTTTCTGTGTGTGTGCCTGTTCAGCGCCTTTCTGTGTGTGTGCCTGTTCAGCGCTTTTCTGTGTGTGTGCCTGTTCAGCGCTTTCTGCGTGTGTGCCTGTTCAGCGCCTTTCTGTGTGTGTGCCTGTTCAGCGCCTTTCTGTGTGTGTGCCTGTTCAGCGCCTTTCTGTGTGTGTGCCTGTTCAGCGCCTTTCTGTGTGTGTGCATGTTCAGCGCCTTTCTATGTGTGTGCTTGTTCAGCGCCTTTCTGTGTGTGTGCCTGTTCAGCACCTTCATGTGTGTGTGCCTGTTCAGCGCCTTTCTGTGTGTGTGCCTGTTCAGCGCCTTTCTGTGTGTGTGCCTGTTCAGCGCCTTTCTGTGTGTGTGCCTGTTCAGCGCCTTTCTGTGTGTGTGCCTGTTCAGCGCCTTTCTGTGTGTGTGCCTGTTCAGCGCCTTCTCCCTCTCTTGATTCTGTCTCACTGCGTCCATGCCTTTTTCATACATTGGCCTGAGAAAGGAGAATTCGACTCCAAACGCTCGCCACCAAGACAGCCATCAAGAGAAAGCGAACGCTCGCCAAAGCGCACGCTTGCCAGCAAGACAGGACGGACGCTCGGTCTACAAAACGGCGCTTCTCAGAGCCATTTAACACTTTAAGAAAGGACGCAAAAGTCCGACTAGCTGTCACCAGTTGTCCCTCCAGTTGACCCCACGTCAAACATGCAAGTCAGTCGATTTAACCTCGCCGTTTCATTCGATTTGACTGCGTCTTTATCAGCAAATACAACACATCGCAGGCGGTTTCCTCAGGAAGCCGGCAATGCATATGAAACAATGCTGCAACATTGTACCCACCTTGATCAGTGGCTTTCCTTTCAGTACAGTTGGATAGGGATGGATGGATGGATGGATGGATGGATGGATGGATGGAGTTAAACGGCCTATCAGCCTTTGTAGGCTATGTAAGGCCATTGAGCATGAAACCACAAGAAAAGTTTATAGAAAGCGCAAATCAAGTGACGATGTCCCTATTTATTCGCCTCTTAAGAATTGCGTAGGAAGACACGGTGGGTCAATTCTTATCCCCAACCCACAGGGAGAAATCAGTTGGACGGGAAACATATAAATGCAACAAAAAGGCAAATTGCAATATTTATTCGAAGAAAAGTTCAACACTACAAATCTATGATAATGTTTTCAACAATTAAACTTCCACTACTTTCTCTGCTTGTTTCCCTCAGCAGTGCTTGAAACGGTGAGACTACGTTTGGAGATCATTAATCATTTTAAACTATGAAGAATATATATACATGCATCGCATATGATACAAATTAAACACACTGTAGATTAAACTGATATATTGTCTACATGGAAAAGTACATTGATACATAAGCTTGATTGTACATATAAAAATAATGTCTGTCACGGAATATAGAATACATGTGTGTGTGTGTGTGTGTGTGTGTGTGTGTGTGTGTGCGTGTGTGCGTGCGTCCGTGCATGCGTGTGTGTGTGTATGAGTGCGTGTGTGCGTGCGTGCGTGTGTGTGTGTGTGCATGCATGTGTGCGTGTGTGCATGCGTGTGTGTGTATAAGTGCGTGTGTGCGTGCGCTCTCTTTGTGTCTATATACATGTATATGTATATCACGTACTGCACGTGACAATTAAACGTGTTTTTGGCTGCGTTACATTAATTGATTTTCTCATCCGCAAATACGGTACCTTCGTGCACTTCGAAGGAAGTTATACTGCACGTGCAGCACGAAATTAACATGGCATTTTTACTATAAAAGACGGCCTGTGTCTACTGTGTAGTTACTCTTGGGAGTACTGGAACCCTGTAGAGGGTAAGTGATAATGTGTTTTCGCAGTCTCCAAAGTTACTATTAGTTACAAATGTTTTCGTAGTCGCTAATTGTATTGTTAGGGTTTTTCCGTATAGGTTTCAGTACAGAGTCGAAACTTCTGCAGGGAATGGATATGTCCCCTGTAAGTGGGAGTGCGCCCTGCCTGTAGGGGATTGAGGTGTCCCCTGTAAGTGGGAGTGCGCCCTGCCTGTAGGGGATTGAGGTGTCCGCTGTAAGTGGGAGTGTGCCCTGCATGTAGGGGATTGAGGTGTCCCCTGTAAGTGGGAGCGCCCTGCCTGTAGGGGATTGAGGTGTCCCCTGTAAGTGGGAGTGCATCCTGCCTGTAGGGGGTTGAGGTGTCCCCTGTAAGTGGGAGTGCGCCCTGTCTGTAGGGGATTGAGGCGTCCCCTGTAAGTGGGAGTGCGCCCTGCCTGTAGGGGATTGAGGTGTCCCCTGTAAGTGGGAGTGCTCCCTGCCTGTAGGGGATTGAGGTGTCCCCTGTAAGTGGGAGTGCATCCTGCCTGTAGGGGATTGAGGTGTCCCCTGTAAGTGGGAGTGCTCCCTGCCTGTAGGGGATTGAGGTGTCCCCTGTAAGTGGGAGTGCGCCCTGCCTGTAGAGGATTGAGGTGTCCCCTGTAAGTGGGAGTGCGCCCTGCCTGTAGAGGATTGAGGTGTCCCCTGTAAGTGGGAGTGCTCCCTGCCTGTAGGGGATTGAGGTGTCCCCTGTAAGTGGGAGTGCACCCTGCCTGTAGGGGATTGAGGTGTCCCCTGTAAGTGGGAGTGCGCCCTGCCTGTAGGGGATTGAGGTGTCCCCTGTAAGTGGGAGTGCACCCTGCCTGTAGGGGATTGAGGTGTCCCCTGTAAGTGGGAGTGCGCCCTGCCTGTAGGGGATTGAGGTGTCCCCTGTAAGTGGGAGTGTGCCCTGCATGTAGGGGATTGAGGCGTCCCCTGTAAGTGGGAGTGCGCCCTGCCTGTAGGGGATTGAGGTGTCCCCTGTAAGTGGGAGTGCGCCCTGCCTGTAGGGGATTGAGGTGTCCCCTGTAAGTGGGAGTGCGCCCTGCCTGTAGGGGATTGAGGCGTCCCCTGTAAGTGGGAGTGCGCCCTGCCTGTAGGGGATTGAGGCGTCCCCTGTAAGTGGGAGTGCGCCCTGCCTGTAGGGGATTGAGGTGTCCCCTGTAAGTGGGAGTGCGCCCTGCCTGTAGGGGATTGAGGCGTCCCCTGTAAGTGGGAGTGCGCCCTGCCTGTAGGGGATTGAGGCGTCCCCTGTAAGTGGGAGTGTGCCCTGCATGTAGGGGATTGAGGCGTCCCCTGTAAGTGGGAGTGCGCCCTGCCTGTAGGGGATTGAGGTGTCCCCTGTAAGTGGGAGTGCGCCCTGCCTGTAGGGGATTGAGGTGTCCCCTGTAAGTGGGAGTGCACCCTGCCTGTAGGGGATTGAGGTGTCCCCTGTAAGTGGGAGTGCGCCCTGCCTGTAGGGGGTTGAGGCGTCCCCTGTAAGTGGGAGTGCATCCTGCCTGTAGGGGATTGAGGCGTCCCCTGTAAGTGGGAGTGCACCCTGCCTGTAGGGGATTGAGGTGTCCCCTGTAAGTGGGAGTGCTCCCCGCCTGTAGGGGATTGAGGTGTCCCATGTAAGTGGGAGTGCATCCTGCCTGTAGGGGATTGAGATGTCCCCTGTAAGTGGGAGTGCACCCTGCCTGTAGGGGATTGAGGTGTCCCCTGTAAGTGGGAGTGCGCCCTGCCTGTAGGGGATTGAGGTGTCCCCTGTAAGTGGGAGTGCGCCCTGCCTGTAGGGGATTGAGGTGTCCCCTGTAAGTGGGAGTGCACCCTGCCTGTAGGGGATTGAGGCGTCCCCTGTAAGTGGGAGTGCACCCTGCCTGTAGGGGATTGAGGTGTCCCCTGTAAGTGGGAGTGCGCCCTGCCTGTAGGGGATTGAGGTGTCCCCTGTAAGTGGGAGTGCACCCTGCCTGTAGGGGATTGAGGTGTCCCCTGTAAGTGGGAGTGCGCCCTGCCTGTAGGGGGTTGAGGCGTCCCCTGTAAGTGGGAGTGCATCCTGCCTGTAGGGGATTGAGGCGTCCCCTGTAAGTGGGAGTGCACCCTGCCTGTAGGGGATTGAGGTGTCCCCTGTAAGTGGGAGTGCTCCCCGCCTGTAGGGGATTGAGGTGTCCCATGTAAGTGGGAGTGCATCCTGCCTGTAGGGGATTGAGATGTCCCCTGTAAGTGGGAGTGCACCCTGCCTGTAGGGGATTGAGGTGTCCCCTGTAAGTGGGAGTGCGCCCTGCCTGTAGGGGATTGAGGTGTCCCCTGTAAGTGGGAGTGCGCCCTGCCTGTAGGGGATTGAGGTGTCCCCTGTAAGTGGGAGTGCACCCTGCCTGTAGGGGATTGAGGCGTCCCCTGTAAGTGGGAGTGCACCCTGCCTGTAGGGGATTGAGGTGTCCCCTGTAAGTGGGAGTGCACCCTGTCTGTAGGGGATTGAGGCGTCCCCTGTAAGTGGGAGTGCATCCTGCCTGTAGGGGATTGAGGTGTCCCCTGTAAGTGGGAGTGCATCCTGCCTGTAGGGGATTGAGGCGTCCCCTGTAAGTGGGAGTGCTCCCTGTCTGTAGGGGATTGAGGTGTCCCCTGTAAGTGGGAGTGCATCCTGCCTGTAGGGGATTGAGGTGTCCCCTGTAAGTGGGAGTGCACCCTGCCTGTAGGGGATTGAGGCGTCCCCTGTAAGTGGGAGTGCATCCTGCCTGTAGGAGATTGAGGTGTCCCCTGTAAGTGGGAGTGCACCCTGCCTGTAGGGGATTGAGGCGTCCCCTGTAAGTGGGAGTGCATCCTGCCTGTAGGGGATTGAGGCGTCCCCTGTAAGTGGGAGTGCACCCTGCCTGTAGGGGATTGAGGTGTCCCCTGTAAGTGGGAGTGCACCCTGCCTGTAGGGGATTGAGGTGTCCCCTGTAAGTGGGAGTGCACCCTGGCTGTAGCGGATTGAGGTGTCTCCTGTAAGTGGGAGTGCGCCCTGCCTGTAGGGGATTGAGGTGTCCCTTGTAAGTGTGAGTGCGCCCTGCCTGTAGAGGATTGAGGCGTCCCCTGTAAGTGGGAGAGCGCCCTGCCTGTAGGGGATTGAGGTGTCCCCTGTAAGTGGGAGTGCGCCCTGCCTGTAGGGGATTGAGGTGTCCCCTGTAAGTTGGAGTGCACCCTGCCTGTAGGGGATTGAGGTGTCCCTTGTAAGTGGGAGTGCGCCCTGCCTGTAGGGGATTGAGGTGTCCCCTGTAAGTGGGAGTGCGCCCTGCCTGTAGGGGATTGAGGTGTCCCCTGTAAGTTGGAGTGCACCCTGCCTGTAGGGGATTGAGGTGTCCCTTGTAAGTGTGAGTGCGCCCTGCCTGTAGAGGATTGAGGTGTCCCCTGTAAGTGGGAGTGCACCCTGTCTGTAGGGGATTGAGGTGTCCCCTGTAAGTGGGAGTGCGCCCTGCCTGTAGGGGATTGAGGTGTCCCCTGAAAGTGGGAGTGCGCCCTGCCTGTAGGGGATTGAGGTGTCTCCTGTAAGTGGGAGTGCACCCTGTCTGTAGGGGATTGAGGTGTCCCCTGTAAGTGGGAGTGCACCCTGTCTGTAGGAGATTGAGGTGTCCCCTGTAAGTGGGAGTGCACCCTGTCTGTAGGGGATTGAGGTGTCCCCTGTAAGTTGGAGTGCACCCTGCCTGTAGGAGATTGAGGTGTCCCCTGTAAGTGGGAGTGCACCCTGTCTGTAGGAGATTGAGGCGTCCCCTGTAAGTGGGAGTGCTCCCTGCCTGTAGGGGATTGAGGTGTCCCCTGTAAGTTGGAGTGCACCCTGCCTGTAGGAGATTGAGGTGTCCCCTGTAAGTGGGAGTGCGCCCTGCCTGTAGGGGATTGAGGCGTCCCCTGTAAGTGGGAGTGCGCCCTGCCTGTAGGGGATTGAGGTGTCCCCTGTAAGTGGGAGTGTGCCCTGCCTGTAGGGGATTGAGGTGTCCCCTGTAAGTCGGAGTGCACCCTGCCTGTAGGGGATTGAGGTGTCCCCTGTAAGTGGGAGTGCATCCTGTCTGTAGGGGATTGAGGTGTCCCCTGTAAGTGGGAGTGCGCCCTGCCTGTAGGGGATTGAGGTGTCCCCTGTAAGTGGGAGTGCATCCTGCCTGTAGGGGATTGAGGCGTCCCCTGTAAGTGGGAGTGCGCCCTGCCTGTAGGGGATTGAGGCGTCCCCTGTAAGTGGGAGTGCGCCCTGCCTGTAGGGGATTGAGGTGTCCCCTGTAAGTGGGAGTGCACCCTGCCTGTAGGGGATTGAGGTGTCCCCTGTAAGTGGGAGTGCATCCTGTCTGTAGGGGATTGAGGTGTCCCCTGTAAGTGGGAGTGCATCCTGCCTGTAGGGGATTGAGGCGTCCCCTGTAAGTGGGAGTGCGCCCTGCCTGTAGGGGATTGAGGCGTCCATTGTAAGTGGGAGTGCGGCCTGCCTGTAGGGGATTGAGGCGTCCCCTGTAAGTGGGAGTGCGCCCTGCCTGTAGGGGATTGAGGCGTCCATTGTAAGTGGGAGTGCGGCCTGCCTGTAGGGGATTGAGGCGTCCCCTGTAAGTGGGAGTGCGCCCTGTCTTTAGGGGATTGAGGCGTCCCCTGTAAGTGAGAGTGCGCTCTGCCTGTAGGAGATTGAGGTGTCCCCTGTAAGTGGGAGTGCGCCCTGCCTGTAGGGGATTGAGGCGTCCCCTGTAAGTGGGAGTGCGCCCTGCCTGTAGGGGATTGAGGCATACCCTGTAAGTGGGAGTGCATCCTGCCTGTAGGGGATTGAGGTGTCCCCTGTAAGTGGGGATGCGCCCTGCCTGTAGGGGAGTGACGTGCCACCTCTCAAATTTCCAGTATAGGTTAGAAACTCGTGACAGAAATGGGACTTGGGTCTCACTGAGAGCTTGGTATCTGTGCATAAGCAGTAGATAATTTAGCTTCAATAAGTTTCCCAATGTTACTGGTGTTGTTTTTTTTTTGTTCAGTTTATTTGGATATCTATTTCCAGAACATTGAAAATAATATATATATATATATATATATATACACACAATGACTACATGCAAATTAACGCAGTATAGAGCTGCTTCTCACCTTAACAAGCACTATACACCTTGAACTCCCATTATTATAGAAAAAAACACGTTACTCATCCCTCTGTTGCAAATTTATAGTTTGTATTCTTACGTCGCCAGAAATTTTCTGTTTCAGACAAAGAAGGCTTGCAATAATTTAATCCGTCGAGAATGCAATAATCTAACAATCTTGTCCTGTTTACAAAAGGGCGCTTCTGGTCACGCCACAGGTCAAGGTCAAACTACTCCTTCCATCCTTCCCTGGCCGAGCCTCAGGTCAAGGTCAAACTACTCCTTCCATCCTTCCCTGGAAAGCGTGAATCTCGCAGGTGGCTCAGACGAAGTGGCACTGCAATAATAAAAATGGAAATAATGTAAAATGTGAACAATTATAAAACTAATATTATTCAATTTAAAAAATGACGAACGACATTGACGGAAGAGGAAGAGGAATAACAATGAAGTTTCACGGCTTGTCAGCCTCTATAGGCTATGTAGGGCAACTGACCACACATCACTGGATTGATTCATGGCATGGGGATGTCACGTCTCTATTTCTAAATTAAGGCCAGACACGGCAGCTGTTTTAGACCAAAAAAGTGATTTTCGGATTTTTGCAGAATTTGCTTCCTCAACATCTAATCTATCGACTCCAACAATAACATCTTGTAAAAAAATAGGCAAAAGTCGTTAAAACATTATTACAAAAGCGTGGGCTTGGATATTTATGCTAAGGATTCTGAAACATGGCCATTTTTAAAGCCCTCAAACGCATAGCAACGCTTTGGGAAATATGCGATGTTTGGTACCACCAGATAGCTCACGTTTCGAAGCTGTGTTGCCCTGCACTGTCGACAAAAATAGACTTCACTGCGATTGGTCACCAGCATTTGAATGAGCGGCAATGTTTGCGATAGATTTCCATATAAGGCTACGCATTACTATTTCATTGATAGCGTAAGCGTCTGGGTCAAAGTTTATCCAATCAGAGCACAGCAAACACCTCGTCGATTTACTCGGCCTGCCCACAATGCACCGCGGTTGTAAACAATATGGCTGCATTGTTCCACGCGACTTTTGACTGTTCATCATATTTCAAGGCTATTTCTCGAAATTGATTACTGTTACAATTGGTTTGAGCAAAGAGAATGCCTTGTCCACAGAAACAAAAGCGTCGCCTGCAAGCAAAGCAAGCAGCTGCTGCTAAAAAGGCCAAGACTGAAGGGTTGAATGAGTCAGTGTTACGAATATCGGCTTCGATTCGAACTTCGAGTTCGCCGGTTGCTCTCTGCAATAATTATAATATATATATTATTAGGTGAAATATATTTCATCAATGTGACTTCAAATGGAATATTTTTACTTCTGTGTGCTGCATATGTATACTTGTAAAAAAGGCCAAGACTGAAGGGTTGAATGAGTCAGTGTTACGAATATCGGCTTCGAGTTGAACTTCGAGTTCGCCGGTTGCTCTCAGCAATAACGTATATAATATTATTAGGTGAAATATATTTCATCAATGGGACTTCAAATGGAATATTTTTACTTCTGTGTGCTGCATATGTATACTTGTGAAAAATCACACTGGATTTTGCTGTCTGCATGGAGCAGGGACCATCAATCTGTAAGTGTTGTATTAGCCTTCTTTCTTCCCCTTTTTCTGCGTTTTGTGCTTTGTGTGCGTCTTGGTGTCTTCAAATCCCTAAGGCTCAGTAAGTTTTGAAGATAAATACTTCTACTTTGGCACACTGCTAGTTTGGATATTTTTGAAGATAATTACGTTTGCTCATTGACTTAAACCATGTAGTTTCTTCATAAATCATAATCAGGCGGTTAAAACACACACCTGTGTAGGCCTTTTTATAAAAATAAATAAATAAAAATCCATAACCATCCAAATGCATTGAAACAACGTAAATATGTGACCATTGAGGAATTAAACCAATTGCAAGAAACAAAATTGGAATCCGTTTAATAGAATAGAAGTTATAGGCTTTTGATTTTTTTGGTTTGGCGGCCATTTTGGATCGTTGCCATGGAAACTGATGACATATATTATCAGGCATTATCATTTTTTAGCTCCTACATCAGTGTACATTTGTTGACTAAAAAGAGATACAAAACAAATGACAGCAAACTTGGTCCAACATTAGCTGCCATGTCTGGCCTAAATTAAAGCCAGATACGAATCGCGTAGAGAGACGTGATGGGTCTTTTCATACCACCAGTCCACAGGGGTGGGGGGGGGGGGGATGATAAAGAAGAAAACAGACAAAATGCTGGCAGAAGTGGAGAAGGTGGAAATGTTGGCCACAACGATGACGGAATGGATGGACTGGTGGATGAATTTGATGAATGAATGGATATGTTCCTGTGGATGGATGGATGATGGATGTTTTTGAT
>JAWQFJ010017823.1:5000-12500 GCA_034096865.1 Theodoxus fluviatilis
TGCACAGTCTGGTAAATATGATACAGATGAAAGTACGCATGACATGATTATAATAAATGAAAGCATTCACCAACAATGTACATGCTTCATGCACGCGAAAAAGCAAGGAAAGAAGAAAATTGAGAGGTGGCAACACTAGATGTACAGTCAGGGGTTCACTCCGGGTAATGCGCTTATGTTTACGATTTCCTTCTCTCTGAGTCTTAATGCGTAGTGAATGAACATCGCCACATCTCTTGTTTTTCGGGTATCTGCTCCCTCCATTAAATGCTCACAGCCCTGTAGGGCATTACTCTTCAGGTGGCGCTTCAGGTAGTTATTCCCAAGCTCGCTATAGATGGGGCAGTACAAAATGAAATGTTCTTTATTCTCATCCTCTGTACAAAATGCGCACTTCATGTTTAAGTTCTGTCGGTTACTGCATTGTTGGTTTTTCTGAAGACCATTGATTACAAAGCAAAATGGCACGAACGAATCACGAAATGTCTCAATGATAAGACTGTTAAAATAATCCTCTGCACTACAGTTATCTTTAAATACTGCATACCAGTAAAATCGAGCACTGGTTGTACATTTGCCATACTATGTTTGGTAGAGGCAGTCCTTTAGATTCTGTTTGAACTGCTTCAGAAAAACTTTTTCATCTCTGACTCCTCCATTTAGCAATACATATGAGAAGCCAGACTTACATAATCAGGTTTTAATAGTTCCATCCAATTGAGACTGTGCGAAATTTGCGAGTTTTTTAGCATGACGTATGCTTGTTTGGGAAGTCTTATGGCTGGCATTGCGGATAACTTGAGCCAGTATTTGACAGCCCTGGAGATATGAGAGACAGAGGGTATCTGCCGAGATCTCCGTAAACCATGTGGGGCAAGAGAGAGGGCAAGAGAGAGGGGAAGAGACAGGGCAAGACAGAGGAAAAGAGAGAGGGCAAGAGAGAGGGCAAGAGAGAGGGCAAGAGAGAGAGCAAGAGAGAGGGCAAGAGAGAGGGCAAGAGAGAGGGCAAGAGAGAGGGCAAGAGAGAGGGCAAGAGAGAGGGCAAGAGAGAGGGCAAGAGAGAGGGCAAGAGAGAAAGCAAGAGAGAGGGCAAGAGAGAGAGCAAGAGATAGGGGAAGAGAGAGGGCAAGAGAGAGGGCAAGAGAGAGGTCAAGAGAGAGGGCAAGAGAGAGGGGAAGAGAGAGGGCAAGAGAGAGAGCAAGAGAGAGGGCAAGAGAGAGGGCAAGAGAGAGGGCAAGTAAGAGGGCAAGAGAGAGGGCAAGAGAGAGGGCCAGAGAGAGGGCAAGAGAGAGGGCAAGAGAACGAACGAACGAACGAACGAACGGTTTTATTTGAGCAGGCCTCCGGCCTATCACAACCTAATTATCGGCATAACTCATCGGTTGTGCCCAGTGCTGTTTGTCTGCATTTAAAGGCATAGTAAAGATACATGGCCGATGATCTTGTTATGTCCACGTTCTCATTCGCCACAACATCATGTACATCAATGCGATACCTTGTATCAAACATATGGAAAATGTACTTCTGCCTTAAAACTTCATAAGCAGGGCATCTAAACAAAAAATGGAGCTCATCTTCGTCCTCTTCATTACATGATGGACAGATGAATGAGATATGAGGATCTTTGGTATAACGATATCTATGTACATACAGTTCACTGACCCCCGCACGGAAGCGGACCAAAGTGTTTCTGAAAACTTGTTTGTCAATATTATAAAGATACAGTTCCCTAGTGGGAGAGGATTTGAACTGTCTGTAAAACTCATATCTCGCACTGTTTGCGAGAGCAGTAGACCAATTCTGTACATACTCGGCAATAAGACGCCCCTTTAAATCCCTTAGAAACTGAGTCTCATTCTGTACACACTGCAAATTCCACGAACTTTCACAGTTGTGTTTACATAACAATCCTTTTATGTCATCGGCCCAAGTATTTTTCCCAAAATGTAACATCATATTATAGATCTTGCGAGGAAATCTGGATGGATCCATTCGCAAAATCCTCAGCCAGTACTTCACTGCACGTATTTTGGCACTGATGCTTAAGGGATACCTCCCCATCTCCCCGTACACAATAATATTAGGGGTTTGTGACGGCAGATATAAAAATCGCTTCAATGCCTGTAGATGGACACTTTCCACGTCAGAACACTCCTTCATGCCCCACAGTTCCGATGAATACAAAAGAACTGGCCCAACTTGTGTATCAAATAGTTTAAAGAAGAAGTCTGGAGAGACACATCCAAGTTTTCTGTAGCATTTGATGGCCTGAAGCATACCGGCTCTAGCCCTTCCAACAAGATCTGTTTGCATCGTTTTGTACGACAAACGTGTGGAGAAAACCGCACCAAGGTATTTATACTCATTTACCACATCCACTCTCACCTCCCCCAAGAACCATTTTTCGTGTTCTGCAAGGAAACCTCCGTTGCGGAATACTACAACTTTAGTCTTCTCAGAGTTCACCGTAAGTCCGAGTTTACATGATTCTTGCACAAGAACATCAAGCTGATTTTGCAAACCAACGGGAGTGTCTGAAATCAATGCAACGTCATCGGCAAACAGCAAAAGATATATAGTAACCAATTCAGGCATTAACTGAACTCCATGTTTGCCTCTTTGTATCACCCTTTTTGCTACGTAGGTTATTAACAGAGAAAAAATTGTCGGGCTGGTTTTACAACCCTGTTTAAGGCCCCGATTGCACTCAAACGATTCCGTACAGCGGCCATTGCACTTTACACAGTACCATACAGATGAATACATGCCTTTAAGTAAGTTCAACATTTTCCCTTTCATTCCATACATTTCAAGTACCTTCCACAAGGCCATTCTGTCCACAGTGTCAAATGCCTTCTTAAAGTCCACGAAAGCTATATATAGCTTTCGTTTTCTGCTCAAGTATCTTTGCACAATGCCCTGAAGTATAAACATGTTGTCTACAGTGGAGTACCCTTTGCGGAAACCAGCTTGCTCTTCGACAATCAGGTTGTTGGCCTCAGCCCAACCCTGTAGTCTGTCGGTAATTATTGAAGTAAATACCTTACAAAAAATGCTTGTTAAACAAATCCCACGGTAGTTATCAGGGTTAGAAGGATCACCCTTTTTATGAATAGGTACGATAATGGACCTTCTCCAGACCTTCGGGAATTCTCCTGTTGAAAATACCTTATTAAAAAATCTGCACACCAAATTAACAGCAGATCTACTTGCACATTTCAACATCTCGGCTGAAATTTCATCTAGTCCGGCAGCTCGACCCACTTTCAGTTTGTCTAGTGCTACGATAATTTCCTCTTCCGTTATGACCGAGTTCAGGAAGGACAACTCTTCCTCAGACGAGTCAAATTGAATTTTTTCTATTTCAGATACATTCACAGGATTCATAATCTGGAAAACCTTGCGAAAGTGGTCTAACCAAGTGGTTCCGGGAATACGGCCGTCTAGAGATTTATTTCCACACAACTGTCGAACCCGTTTCCAGAACTTGACAGGATCATTCATATTCTCTAACAATTCAGAGGCGATTACCTCTCTATGTTGGGCCTTCTTCGTGTTTAACAGTCTTTTATACCGGTTTCTCTGCTTGATATACTCATCTTTTACAGGAGTCAACAACGTTCGTCTGTACAGTCTAAGAAGAGATTGCACTTTTCTCTTTGCAAATTTACATTCTTTATCAAACCACGCCTGACCGTATATTTTCTTCCCGAAGCATACATTTCTTCTCATGCATTCTGCCGCTTGCACAAAACACAATGTAATTTTTTCACAAATGACATCTACCTCTTCTTCCTGAATGGTATGCATACCAATGGCTAATTCACTGAGGTTTGCTTTAAGTTGGTCTGCATAAATCTGGGACAAGTGCGCGTCCCACACGAGCTTGGCTGTTACAAATTCCTCTGGATCGCTTCTCTCGGCTACCGTACCTTTCACTTTCAGCTCTAAACAAAGGTGAGGAGACGAAACATTTTCCCTCACACACATATATGAACAGAAAGGCAAAAAGTCATTTGATACCAAAAAATAATCAATGACACTGTTCCCAGATGTCGACATATATGTAAAGCAACCGTCCTTATCGCCCTCTACAGTGCCATTCAAAATGTGCAGATCGAAACCCAAACACAATGATAGTAGAGTGCGTCCAAAGTCGTTAATTGTGGTGTCCTGTGAACGCCGAAACTCATTGAGGACGTCCAGCCTCATATCAAGGTAACTATCATGGTTAGCAACATTTGAGTTCCCCGTCCTGGCATTCAAGTCACCACAGATGACGATAGAACAGTCCGCATGTCGTGCCAATAACTGCAACAGACCTTCTTCAAGTATACAAATGCCGTTGCTTTCACTCAAGTTAGCATAGTACGGTGATCCCATGGGTGGAACATATACGCACACAACTAAAACGTCTTTTTCAGAATTGAACAATTGCCGACAAAATCTAAATGCTAGAAGGTTATCCAAATCGCAAGTGACGTTGTCAACCCAAGAGGAAATATCATTACTGATGAGACATATTATCCCCCCCGATCTTCGACCCTGTATGGACAATTTTCGAGCAGGAGAAACAAAACATTTGAAATTAGCTAAATGACTACTAGTTTCGAAATACTCTAGAAAAGTTTCGACTAAACATATGAAATGAAAACGCTGGAGGTATGGCAAGAAATCTGGATCATCAAACTTTGAGAGTAGACCGCCAACATTCCAACTCATAAACTGGATACTACCTGAAGGAACGTTGACAGTTGCGATAGCACCTTGACCGGTCTCCTAGCTGGGACCCGCTTGCTCGCGGAGTCTTGCAAGGGAACGGGTGAGGTACCCTCTATGACGCGCATCTTGGCCCGATCCGGCTCTACTCTGGCTCTGGCTGGAGACTTCTCCAGAAGAGGCTCCGTCAGAGATCCCTCCGCGTCCAACCTCCCTGGCCTCGCGAAGCTGGGTCCTTTGTCTGACGGTCCTGTCTGCGGAAACTCCGACTCCTTTCTTCTTGAACTCGTCCCGGGCATGCAAAATGGTGTACTTGTCTGAGCTCCGGTTCATGCAGGCGATCAGCGGCCGTGTTCTGTCAGGAGCCGCCTTCCCGATGCGATGGGCTCGTTTGATGCCTCTGGAGTCAAGGTGGTCTGGGAGTACATCATTGACAGCCTCCAGGAACTTCTTTTCACTGTCCTCGAAAGTCTCGCTGTCTGCCTCTGGAACGTTGTAGAGAATGATGTTGTCTCTACGACTTCTTTGCTCCTGTCGCTCCAGATTGTCCTCCAAACGCTGCAGCCTGGCGTCGATGTCTGCCTGTCGGTCGCTGATGTGGTCCATAAACTGTTCATGGTATTCAAGCTTGTCTTTCACTGCACTCAACTCAGATTGTATGCTGTTGAGCTTGTCAGTCACGATCTGCATACAGCCAGCCAACCTTTGCATTTCCGTTGAGAGTCTCTCAGCCATAACAGTCATGGATCGTTCTGAGTCTTCTAACATGGCCTTTCTGAGTGATTCCATGGCTGCATCCAAGTCACACTTCTCCACAGGCCCGGGGTTGACCTCGATGTCCCCTGCCAAGGTCAGGAGACTAAATTCATTCCACTGATAGCCTTCTGACACCAAGCTGTTCAAAGTGGAAATGTTCAGGGCAGAGGTACCTCCCACGAGGTCTGGATGGATAGCCATGAGCAACCTATCACCTTCGCTAGGGTGGTACCCACACTGGTACCAAGCCGAAACTGCGTTGCCACCTGCCTGCACGAGAGAGAGCAGGGTTACTGCCAACTGTGACGAAGCCAGAGCCCAAACCAAGGCACCACACGATAGGCCGAGCACGATTGCCACGCTCAAGAGTGCAGCGCACGCGCACGCACCCCTTGTTGAGTCCGGAGTCAGTAACTTGCCCGCACGAGCAACACGAAGAGCGTGGCGGCCAATGCGCGCTCGATAGAGCTCAAGTTCAACCCCCATCGTGCCGCTCGTGCTAGTCGAGCTGAACACTGTCTGAAATTGCCTAAATCACACCGCAGTGTTAGCAGGCAGAATGCTAAATCAAAATACTAAAACAAAATATACACATATATATATCACCTAGCTGTCAAACAATAGCACAGACCCAAGCAAACAAACGCCTCGTTCAATGTAATTCACGACGCAACCACAGGGCAACAATATCATTGACACGCTATATCAAGACCGCATCAAGTGCACAAAAACACCCAATGCGTGGGAGATGAAACAACAACAATTCGACCCTTCAAAATCCGAGTCAAAACCACTTGCAAAATGTATGACCGTGTACTCACATCATCACAGCGATTCCTGCACTGCACAAACGCAATTACAGTTCATCGGATCTGCGCTAGAATGCCCTTTCGGAAAGCGGCAAAACCGTTCGACAAGTTTCGGAGAAAAAAAAACGAAGAGAAATAGAGACGGCCACAGAGAGGGCAAGGGAAAGGGCAAGAGAAACGGCAAGAGAGAGGGAAAGAGACAGGGCAAGAGAGAGGGCAAGAGAGAGAGCAAGAGAGAGGGCAACACAGAAAAAAGAGAGAGGGCAAGAGAGAGAAAAAGAGAGAGGGCAAGAGACAGAGCACGAGAGAGGGCAAGACAGAGAAAAAGAGAGAGGTCAAGAGAGAGGGCAAGAGAGAGGGCAAGAGAGAGGGCAAGAGAGAGGGCAAGAGATAGGGCAAGAGAGAGGGCAAGAGAGAGGGCAAGAGAGAGGGCAATAGAGAGAGCAAGAGAGAGGGCAAGAGAGAGGGCAAGACAGAGAAGAAGAGAGAGAGCAGGAGAGATCGCAAGAGAGAGGGCAAGAGAGAGGGCAAGACAGAGGGCAAGACAGAGAAGAAGAGAGAGGGCAAGAGAGATCGCAAGAGAGAGGGCAAGACAGAGAAGAAGAGAGAGGGCAAGAGAGAGGGCAAGACAGAGAAGAAGAGAGAGGGCAAGAGAGAGGGCAAGACAGAGAAAAAGAGAGAGGGCAAGAGAGAGGGCAAGAGAGAGGGCAAGAGAGAGAAGAAGAGAGAGGGCAAGAGAGAGGGCAAGAGAGAGGGCAAGAGAGAGGGCAAGAGAGAGGGCAAGAGAGAGGGCAAGAGAGAGGGCAAGAGAGAGGGCAAGAGAGAGGGCAAGAGAGAGGGGAAGAGACAGGGCAAGAGAAACGGCAAGAGAGAGGGCAAGAGAGAGGGCAAGAGAGAGGGCAAGAGAGAGGGCAAGAGAGGGGGCAAGAGAGAGGGCAAGAGAGAGGGCAAGACAGAGAAAAAGAGAGAGGGCAAGAGAGAGAAAAAGAGAGAGAAAAAGAGAGAGGGCAAGAGAAAGGGCAAGAGAGAGAGCAAGAGAGAGGGCAAGAGAGAGGGCAAGAGAGAGGGGAAGAGACAGGGCAAGAGAAACGGCAAGAGAGAGGGCAAGAGAGAGGGCAAGAGAGAGGGCAAGAGAGAGGGCAAGAGAGGGGGCAAGAGAGAGGGCAAGAGAGAGGGCAAGAGAGAGGGCAAGAGATAGTGGAAGAGAGAGAGGGCA
>JAWQFJ010017823.1:17500-20000 GCA_034096865.1 Theodoxus fluviatilis
TACGGGCTTTAAAAAGTATTGCAATGAATAACTACACAAGAGATGTATTTCAAACAACATTAAAAACCGTAATTCCAGCGAATAATACTCGCTAAACATCACTGGATCGATACCCTGCATTTTTAATCTCGATGATAACACTTGTAAATTAAATATGCAGTTAAATAGATTGTTAAAGGTGTTTTCGAGGATGATTGCAGCTTTGTACGGTTACATTAGAGAAAGACTGCAATATTAATTAGGAACACGAACCTGTATTTGAGCAATATTTTTTTCAGTTCGACGTCTATAAAGCATAAAATACAAGCCTTGTGATATCCCCCGTTTTAAGTATTTCATGGCCTGTGCTTAAGTATATCTGGAGAGGAAACGAACGACCCTCAAAACCCAGAACTGCACAGTCTGGTAAATATGATACAGATGAAAGTACACATGACATATAATAAATGAATGCATTCACCAACAATGTGCATGCTTCATGCACGCGAAAAAGCAAGGAAAAAAGAAAATTGAGAAGTGGCAACACTAGATGTACAGTCAGGGGTTCACTCCGGGTAATGCGCTAATGTTTACGAGTTCCTTCTCTGAGTCTTAATGCGTAGTGAATGAACATCGCCACATCTCTTGTTTTTCGGGTATCTGCTCCCTCTATTAAATGCTCACAGAACTCTCGGGCATTACTCTTTAGGTGGCGCTTCAGGTATTTATTCCTAAGCTCGCTATAGATGGGGCAGTACAAAATGAAATGTTCTTCATTCTCATCCTCTGTACAAAATGCGCACTTCATGTTTAAGTTCTGTCGGTTACTGCATTGTTGGTTTTTCTGAAGACCATTGATTCCAAAGCAAAATAGCACAAAAGAATCACAAAATTTCTCAATGATAAGACTATGAAAATAATCCTCTGCACTACAGTTATCTTTAAATACTGCATACCAGTAGAATCGAGCACTGGTTGTACATTTGTCATGCTATGTTTGGTAGAAGCAGTCCTTTGGATTCTGTTTGAACTGCTTCAGAAAAACTTTTTCATCTCTGATTCCTCCATTTAGCAATACATATGAGAAGCCAGACTTACATAATCAGGTTTTAATAAGTTCCCTCCAATTGAGACTGCGCGAAATTTGCGAGTTTTTTAGCATGACGTATGCTTGTTTGGGAAGTCTTGTGGCTGGCATTGCGGATAACTTGAGCCAGTATTTGACAGCCCTGGAGATATGAGAGACAGACAGAGGGTATCTGCCAAGATCTCCGTAAACCATGTGATTGCGTGTTTGTATGTCGAGACCGAGAATCTTCTTGCAAGCGAATGTATGGACCCTTTCGATATTGTCTGCTTTACTAAACCCCCATACATCTGAGCCGCACACTAAAGCTGACTGTACCTGCGCATCAAAGAGTTTGAAGAATATTTTGGGACTTATAGTGTGCAAGCTCCACATTGCCTTTAAGGTCTGAACAGCCTTCAATTTTCCTGTTACTGCCAGATCATCAGTACAAGCACTCATCGATAATATAGCGGAAAAAAACTATACCAAGGTACTTATATCTGTTGACTACTTCTAAGATCCTGTTGCCTTTCCCTGAGTGCCCGGCCTTACGAAATACCATAACTTTGGTTTCATCAACGTTGACCTTAAGACCTAATGATTTAGACACCCTGGCTAGGTTATCAAGTTGGTTTTGAAGCCCTGTAGGGGTAGTAGAGAGGTGAACAATGTCATTAGCAAATAGAAGGAAAAGTTATTTCGTTCTTGGTAGAAGCTGTACACTTCATTTACCATAAGTGCGGAGGTGGTCAGCTACATGAAGAAAGAAAATATTATCGGCCCCATGGCTCCATGTTTCACGCCAGCTGGGCATCTGAAGAAGTCTGATAGTGTCCAGTGAGGGAAGAGAGAGAGAGAGAGAGAGAGAGAGAGAGAGAGAGAGAGAGAGAGAGAGAGAGAGACGCAGGGTGAGGAGTAGGAAAGGTCGCGCTTGCTAACTGTTAAGCCGATCTTAAATGCGTTTCATTGACGGAGAGTTTCAAAGAACGCATTTATTGCTTTTTCGCTCCATTCATTAACACTTTTGAAAGTCTCCTGTCTTGCAAGTCTTTGCCGCGGTCGTAGTCAATGAGGCACATTTCTACACCCTCTGTCCACAGCCTTCAAAGCTCCTTCACTACGCAGCGCCACAACACAGGTGTGCAAGCACGACGTCAGTGTTTGAAGTGGAGGCAGACAGCCATTGTGTGCACGGAACGGGCAGACCAGGGACTTCCCCTCCAAGACCAGTCCAGGCCACATCCAGACACTTCTCTGTACGCAAGTTTGTCTGGTTCCAACCCATCAGCGGACGCAGTACGTGCACCTCATCTACAGAGGACTGATCCGCTCTCACAAGGCCGTCCCAGTCAGGGATGTAAGGCATTGTAAAGTCTCTTTACAGAACAAATATGTGGGTTGAACATCTTTGCACACAAAAATAAAATATTACTACAATTTAAGATTTAAAAA
>JAWQFJ010017823.1:25000-29622 GCA_034096865.1 Theodoxus fluviatilis
CGCGCGAAATAATTTAATCAGACGACCCTTCCTTTTGTTAATCCTTCTCTCCGCCAGGCATTAAGTCTGTAAATCCGTTCATCACGCTGTCCACCCATTCATCACGCTGTCCACCCGTTTATCACGCTGTCCACCCATTCATCACGCTGTCCACCCGTTCATCACGCTGTCCGCCCATTTATCACGCTGTCCACCCATTCATCACGCTGTCCACCCATTCATCACGCTGTCCACCCGTTCATCACGCTGTCCACCCGTTCATCACGCTGTCCACCCGTTCATCACGCTGTCCACCCGTTTATCACGCTTTCCACCCATTCATCACGCTGTCCACCCATTCATCACGCTGTCCACCCATTCATCACGCTGTCCACCCGTTCATCACGCTGTCCACCCGTTCAGCACGCTGTCCACCCGTTCATCACGCTGTCCACCCGTTTATCACGCTTTCCACCCATTCATCACGCTTTCCACCCATTCATCACGCTGTCCACCCGTTCATCACGCTGTCCAAACCGTTCATCACGCTGTCCACCCATTCATCACGTTGTTCACCCATTCATCACGCTGACCACCCGTTCATCACGCTGTCCGCCCATTAAACACGCTGTCCACCCATTCACCACGCTGTCCGCCCATTCATCACGCTGTCCGCCCATTCACCACGCTGTCCGCCCATTCATCACGCTGTCCGCCCATTCATTACGCTGTCCGCCCGTTAGACCATCCTTCTGTCCGTCCGTCCATCACTCAATTAGTCACTATGTCTGCTATTATGTCAGTCACTTTGTCAGTCACTCAGGCAGTCACTCAGGCAGTCACTCTGTCAGTCACTCTGTTAGTCACTCAGTCAGTCACTTAGTCAGTCACTCTGTTAGTCACTAAGCTAGTCACTCTGTCAGTCACTGACTCAGTCACTCAGTCAGTCATTCTGTCAGTCATTATGTTAGTCACTCTGTCAATCACTCAGTCAGTCAGTCACGTAGTCAGTCAGACAATCAGTCAGTCACTCTGTCAGTCACTCAGTCAGTTACTCAGTCAATCACTCTGTCAGTCAATATGTCAGTCACTCAGGCAGTCACTCAGGCAGTCATTCTAGCAGTCACTCAGGCAGTCACTCAGTCAGCCAATCACTCAGAAGTCACTCAGTCGGTCACTCTGTCAGTCACTTTGTCAGTCACTCAGTCAGTCAGTCAGTCACTCAGTCAGTCAGTCACTCTGTCAGTTACTCACTCAGTCACTTAGTCACTCATTCACTCTGTCACTCAGTTACTCAGTCAGTCAGTCTGTCAGTCACTCAATCAGTCACTCAGTCACTCTGTCACTCCGTCAGTCAGTGAGTCAGTCACTCAGTCAGTAAATGAGTCACTCATTCAATCACTCAGTCAGTCACTCAGTCAGTCATTCAGTCAGTCACTCAGTCAGTCACTCTGTCAGTCACTAGTCAGTCAATCTCTCAGTCAGACAGTCACTCACTCAGTCAGGCAATCACTGAGTCAGTCACTCAGTCAGTCAATCACTCAGTCAGTCAGTCAGTACTCAGACAGTCAATTATTCAGTCAGTCAATCACAATGTCAATTACTTGGTCAGTCAATCAGTAAGTCTCTCAGTTCCTCAGTCAGCAATCACTCTGTCAGTCACTCAGTAAGTCAGTCACTCAGTCAGTCACTCTGTCAGTCACTAATCACTCTGTCAGTCACTCATTCAGTCATTCAGTCCGTTACTCAGTCACTCAGTCAATCACTCAGTCACTTAATAATTCAAGTAATCAATGATTTTTCTCCCCCTCCCCTCTTTCCCAGTTTGCACCTCCCCTCTCCCCATTTCGCCCCCCCCCTCTCTCTCTTCTCTCTCTCTCTCTCTCTCTCTCTCTCTCTCTCTCTCTCTCTCTTTCTCTCTCTCTCTCTTTCACATTCACACACACTCACTCACAGACACACTCACACACGCACACACACACAAACACACACACACATATAACATATATGGGGGTAGACTGGTCTTACTGATGGTGGAGACAGAAGTAGTGCTGCACCAAGTTGTGATAAAATATTCACGGCTGACAAGCTTCAACAACAACAACAACAACAACAACCACAACAACAACAACAACAACAACAACGACGACGACGACAACAACAACAACAACAACGACGACGACGACGACAACAACAACAACAACAACGACGACGACGACGACGACATCACTAATTGTATTTGCTCGAGATGCACCTTTCCCGTCAAAGCCAGCTGACATCTCAGGTACATTTCAGTGTGAAAAAAGCAAAGCATACACAAGAATATCACACATACACAGACATACAAAACACTCATGTACGCACACATAAACAAACACACACACACACACACACACACACACACACACACACACACACACACACACTGTTACGAGTTAGCTATTTCCACTATTTCCAATCTTGGGTCGTTTATGTCTAGGGGTAAACTCCACAACACTAACTCGCACCCTTCCACTCTTTCATCCAAACAGTGATGGAACAAGATTGAAAATGAGAGGTGGGAACACGAAATCACAGATCAAATACTTTAATTCCCTTACAATCAACACTCTAAGATAGCGCTTTAATCTACAACTAAGACTTAAATAATCAATATACATCAATGGTTATCTAAATCCAATTCCCCAAACCATGATAAGAGGACTGCCAACCAATAAACAATACTTAGCTGATAGAGGCGCCGGCCCAGGAACTCACAAAGCCACGTTAGGCCCGTCGCACACTAGGCGTCCAAGCAGCCAAGCAGCCAAGCAGCTGGGGTATTTTGAACGCGCAGTACAGTGTGCGAGGGTAGCCGCCGGCTGATTCGGCTGCGCGCGCCCAGCCGCTTGCGTCCAAGCGTCAGGCGCTCGGAAGTAGGGTCGTCTCTATTTCCGAGCGCCTAGACGCTTGGACGTGGCCAATCAGATTGTTTGCAAGGGCAGGCAAGAAAACCTCTACAATCTCGGGATGAAAAGTTATTATGATCGTGACAAGACCCGGGAGAGTCTCCTGTGGATTGGGGTGGAGATGAAGAAAGGCTGGAGTGGTAAGTTTGAAATTTCGGCATAGTTTTCGTCAGCGTTCGATTAAACATGTTATTCAAATGATGCAGTGCTGATGTATCTTTTATCTCCGTAGTTTAGCTGTTAAAAACAGTGATGCCATTACAAGGGGTGATAAAGTTTTCTACGAAGTCGAAGGTCCTGCAGAAACTGAACTCGGAACTGAGATGATTAGAAGTAATCCACACACTGCATTGCAGCCTAGAATTTTCACGGCTCCCAACGTGTCGGAGTGTTAATTTCTAATCTACATTGCAGTGATATTGTGCACGTGTCACCTTTTTTGTTGTTATTACCTCAGAGAAGAGAAGAAACAGCTCTTACATTACAAAAAGTTACATTTACTTGAATTACATATTTGCTGCTTGCTTGTTGCTCACTTGTAACCCCTTCCAAATATTTGATGAGTGCTGTCGTCTGCAATGAACAAATGACTTGGTAATAATCAGTACTATTCAATTTTTGTTTTGACCGTAGTTACTTGGTTGTTAAATATTTGCACTATCAATCATCATTGTGGCTATGGTCATGTGACGGAACGTATGTTGAATACCGCTGCTCTGATAATTTCTTCATAGAGCATTCAACTGCTTTTAATAAAAATCATGAGAAGAGTAGCTTTTGACAACACAGCACAGGAACGCACACACACACACACACACACACACACACACACACACACACGAGTCTCGCACACAAACATACACACAGGCAAACATAAACTGACGTACACACAGACACACACACACATGGACACACAACACACACACACACACACACACACACACACACACACAAACACACACACACACACACACACACACACACACACACACACACACACACACACGCACTCACACACACAACACACACACACACACACACACACACACACACACACACAAACAAACACACACACGGATCAATCGCTTGATCGAGTGGCACCTATTTACAACGGGACAGCAGAGATCGTCACAGACGAATACACACGCAGAAACCTTGCTTAACACTATAAATAACACATCGACAGCCTAGAGAAATATCAGGCTCGGCACCACAGTCACCCTAAGTAGAGCCTGCGACAGGTATTCGAAGTGGTCGAAAACTGAACGCGAAGCAGTCGAGTAGTGGTCGCGATTGACATCAACAACCGTGACACGCTGAGTAGGTCACGGTGACAACAACAAGCGAGCGGTCAACTCTGACAGATCGAGTCTACTCTCTCACCTGTCAAGTGACATCATTGGAAGAAATAATTATCACACGATATCATTTCAGCTTACGCAGTTGCAGTTCCCCCATAACTCAGCACAGAAAGACTGCAGTGTCAGTCGAGCGACGCGATGATTCTAACGCGTCAATACAGGTTTTCTCGGTCAGTCTCGGTTTCTGCGCGAGACTTTCCAAATATGGCAAGTGCCGCTCGCGTCAAGCTGCGAGTGTGCGAGATGAGGACGCAAGCGGCTCACAGCTAGCGGCCAAGCGCCGTAGGACGCAAGCAGCTTGCGTCACAAATGGACGCCTAGTGTGCGACGGGCC
>JAWQFJ010017824.1:0-20000 GCA_034096865.1 Theodoxus fluviatilis
CGGTGCTCCCGAGGCTCTACATGTGTGTTGTGCCTTTCAGTTCGGAAGGGTGAAGTTATTCAACCAGCGTGCTTTTTCCGTCAGTTCAAGAGTCCTAAGTAGGTGCAGCGATCAATTGCTGCGTATTATTTCGAAATACTTTCTACTGTTTGATTGTAGTATTTGCGCAGTTTGAACTGACTTTGAGATGTGTATCGACCAGTGCGGACGTGAAGTGGCAGTTCTTCAGAGACTCTGGTTGTGTGCTGCTGTTTTCAGTGCGAATTGTTGAAGTTATTCAACTAGCGTACTCATTCTGGGGCGATTAAGAAACCTACATAGATGTGACAAGCTATTGTTGAATCTATTTTTGTGTGTTGGAAATCCGCTCCATTTCATTCATTCGTTCATTTGTTTGAACTGAAATTGAGATGGGTGTTGACCTGGACTTGTACCGTGCACGAATTGGTCTACAGGCGCGGCGAGCAGCACGTGGAGAACGAATTGTGAGTGCAAACCCGTTGAAAGATGTGCTGAGCTGTGCAGGCTTCCTTTCCGTGGCGATCATGCTTGGTCTCATCTCAGGACTAGTGATGAACTTCACTATTGGTCTGCTGAGCACGACAGTCGCGGGCTTCACTGCTATTTCGGAGGAAATCGTGCCTTTCCTGAACTCCTCACTTCTCAGTACGTCGCTCCAGTCATGCTGCAGTCTGACGGATCAGTTTTCTCTGCTCCACGAAGCACGAATGTCTAGCTTCCAGTACCGTTATGATATCTCCTTCCTTCTCATCCTCTCGGAAAATGTGGAAGAAAACCCGGGACCTGGATTGAGAAGAGAGATTTGGAAGAAGCGTTGAAGGCACTGAATGAAGACTGGGTCAGGAGGCAGCAGAGGGCAACGATCTTGGAGGAAATGAAGACGCTGAGAGGCTGTGTGCAACGTCTGGAAGGGAAGTTGGAGGAGATGAAGAAGGAGGTTAACGACATGAATGACAAGCTAATAGCTCACGAGGATTACCTTGACCACCTCGGTGACAAGTTGGCGGAAATGACAGCTAGAGCGAATAGAGCAGAGGAGAAGCTGGAAGACCAGGAAAGACGGGGACGCAGAGATAACATAGTCCTATACAATGTTCCGGAAGAGGAGAATGAAACATTTCAAGACACAGAGGTAAAGTTTCTAGACACTGTGAATGGTGTTCTCCCTATCAGCTTAGAACTAAGAGACATAAGAAGAGCTCACCGAATCGGAAAATCATCGCCGGGCAGGTCTCGTCCTCTGATCGCCTGCCTCAACAGAAGCGCGCACAAGTACGACATCCTCGGATGCAGAGCCCAGCTGAAGGACAAGGGGATCGGCGTATCGACTGACAGGACCGACCAGCAGCGCCGACTTCAGGAGGCACGAGAATCGGGAAACCATGCATACTTCAAGGCAGGTCAGCTGCACGTGGTACAAGGGCGAGAAGAGGGACGCGACCGTATCCAGACGCGATCCACTACTAGGTCTGGATCCCAGACGGACACCGGTACTACCTAGGATGGCGGCCAAGGCCAAGACACAACAGCCAGTTCACATCCAGGGGGAGGTATGTTGAGATTTCTATCCTGGAATGTAAATGGCATCGTCTCGAAACTTGAAGATACCGAATTTCTATATTATATTTGTGGTTTCCATTTTGTGTGTTTGGTGGAGACCTTTGTAGAGGAATTTCACAACGTTTTCTTGAATAATTATTTCACTTGTTATGTAGCTCCTGCTGTTAGGATTTCTGAGAGAGGCAGGAGATCAGGAGGAGTTGTGTGTTGTGTTCACCGTTCAATCTCCTCTTTTGTAACAGCTGTTCCGTGCATCTTTAACAATATTCTGTTACTGAAGATCAGTAAATGCCTACTCATTTATGATAGAGATGTTATTTTGGTCTGCCTGTACCTGCCGCCTACGGGTTCTCCTTACTATCAGAGAGCAAATGGGGCTAATGGTATTCAAGAGCTGGAGAACTGTTTGTTACAAGTCTATACAGAATGACCTGAATGTTTAGTGATAGTGTGTGTCGATTTCAATCCACGTACAGGAAATTATAATGTGGGGAACTCGTATGAATGTACTGATTTGCGGTTTGTTACACCATATGAATTTTGAAACTCTTTTGACCGGGTTACAAATGATTATGGTATAGAACTTGTATCTACTTGTTTGGGTTTTTATTTGTATATTATTAATGGTTGTGCTGCTGGTGACATGGATGGTAACTACATATTTCATCCACAGGAAATAGTGTCATTGATTACTTTTTGGTTTCTAGAGAGTTGATAAAACATTGTAAATCGTTGATTGTCAGAGAGAATGTATTGACATTTTATCTGTGCTTAGAATTGTATATGGAATGTCGACTCATAGCTGCAGAGGAGAGTGTCCAGAATTTTCACGTATATATAAGTATGTATGGGATGCTAATATGACTGGGCAGTTTTGTGATGATTTGATGCTTTATGTTGAACAGTCAGGTGTATGTAATAAGGTTAGTGCAAGTGAGGTTGACAATGACGCAACAATGGCTGAATTTAGTGATTGTTTACTCCGAGCAGCTGAACCTATGAGGAGGCGCTTCTTGTATGGTGGAGTTAGGCGCCAACAACCATGGTTCGACAAAGATTGTGTAGCTGACAGAGCCTGAGGTGTCTCTACCGTCGTTGTGTACGCACTAAATCTACTTTACTTAGGGAGATTTACTTGAAAGAACGAAATAGGTACCAAGGACTGATTAAGGAAAAGAAAACTGAGTATAGGAGAAATATGATGTCATTATTACTGTCTAATTTATCTAATCCGTCTGAGTTTTGGAGGTAGGTATGCAAGATTAACTGACGCTATTGGACTCTATAAATCGAGAGAAGACTAAAGTAATGGTGTTTAGAAATGGTGGCTATGTAGCGGAACATGAAAGATGGTTCTTAGGTGATGACATGCTGGAAGTGGTGCCGGAATATAGGTACCTGGTATCCTTGTTCACCACAAGGTTATCCAGCAATTTACTTCAACGAGACCTAGTGCAGAGGGCGAAAGCTAATGCAACCATGGTTACTAGATGTATTAGAAAACTACAATGCCTGTCATCAAATGCATTTTATAAAATGTTGGATGCCCAAGTCCTCAGTGTGTTGCTGTATTCTTCAGAGGTATGGGGGTTGTACAACTGTTATGTAATTGAAACTATACATTTGGAAGCACTGAAGAGATTTCTTAATTTGCCCATCAAGGTACCAAATCAAATCGTATATGGGGAAACTGGTAGATACCCTCTCTATGTAAATGGCATCATCCGCTCAGTGAGGTACTGGTTAAGGTTACTCCGCATGGAACCCGCTCGATACCCGCTTATGGTCTACATAATGCAGATAAACTCAAACCAAGAGAACTGGGCACACAGTATTAAGGATTTGTTATACAAATATGGTTTTGAGCGCTTTGGGGATAGCCAATATAAGATCAATGAAAGGAAATTTATCAGAGAACTGAAGAGGAGCATCATCTGTGAATTTAGTAATGAATGGGCACAAGCGTTGTTAGGGAGTGCAAGGTATTTCTTTTATAGACAGATAATGTTCAGATGGGGAAGAGAGGAGTATTTTCGTGCACTTGATAAAAAGCCTTTTCGAGATGTATATGTCGTGCCTAGATCCTGAAAGTGCCTAAGTTCTTGAATTAGGCAGTCTCTTGCCTAATTCGCGAAATAGGCAATGGCTGTGCCTAATCTGTGAAATCAATATTGACTTTTGCCTAATTTGTGAAATTTCATGATTTAGGCTGCCTATTTCATCAATTAGGCAGCCTAAGTCATGAAATTAGGCAAATTTTCGATTTAAGCACGACTGCTGTACAATTTAGGCAAAACAATCTACAGAATAGGCAGAAACCTTGCCTAGTGTGTCAAATCAATTGCGTGTCAGTGTTAGCCAAATCTGCGTGTGTGCGTGCCTCTCACTGCATAGCATAGCCATATATTACGAAATAACTTTAATCTTCAACAGTTTGTGTTGTTCCAAAAAGCATGTGTAGTGCTAGCAGTAAATGTGTAACCTTGAGCAATTTGAGAATATACCCTCGTACTTTAGTTCATTGACATTGGAGCACATGCACAACAACAATCTAGTCAATAGACGGTAGGTTCTGAGCAATCTGATTAAGGTGTTCTGGAGACGAATAGAAGTCACAAACGTCTTGTGGTATAATGCAAGGTGAATTAAACCATCAACTCATTACAAACAACAAGTGTTCTTCCGTTCATCAAACCACACGTTTGGGAGAATTGTAGCCACGTCTATACCTACATATTCGTACGTGAATGAGTTGTAGTGCAGCCTGGCTGCTTTGTACATTCTCTCCTAAAAAGCTATAATTAGTTGTCTTGCAAGTCTTGAAGCTTGCTGATAAAGGTGTCGACATTGGCCTTTGTAAACGCTATACCCTAGCTGTACATCTTGCCTCTGGAGTTCGAAAGCGAGAGAGAGAGAGAGAGAGAGAGAGAGAGAGAGAGAGAGAGAGAGAGAGAGAGAGAAAGAGAGAGAGAGAGAGCGAGAGAAAATTGATCACATACACTTACACACACATATACTTACACAAGCATGCACGCATTCACGGACACAACGACACACAGACACACACACAAACACACACGAGCACACACACACACACACACATACACACACACGAAAACACACACACACACACACACACACACACACACACACACACACACACACACACACACACACACACACAGAGAGAAGGAAAGGCAAAAGGGGTGGAGGTATTGGGGGTGGAGTGGAGAAGGACGCGGGCTTGTCAACTCTTCGTCGGATTTCAATGCTTTTCGATTACAGAGAGTTTGAAAGAGCGCATTGACATCTCTTCCGCTCATGCGGCAAATCTCGACACCCAACACCATCCATGCGTTTGAAAGACTCCCATCATGCAACTGTTTGCCGTGGTCGTGGTCAATGCAGCACTTTTCTAAACCCTTTGTCCTCACTCGTCAATGCAGCATGACTCGCTGCGGCAAAAGTGGAAGGAGACTCTATGGCGCCCTGTCGCATTCCCGCCGGACAAAAACAGAAATCGGGCAGGGAGTTTCGCTAGCAAACGCGAGTGTTGAAATTTGGTAAAAAGCTTTTGGCAATAAAGAAATTAAGTTGGCATACCCAGGTTTTCAATACTTTTTTCCACGGTGGCTTTTCCTTTGACTGAATAGAAGGATTTTCTGTAGTCAAAAGTGACATAGAATTTCCCCCGGACCCTCCCCATACTCCAATTCAAGGTTTGGTGAATAAATGATTAAAAGGCGGTGGATGGTCGAGTGTTGGGCTCGAAATCCGGTCTGATTCCCGAGATTTTTTCTTCGAGGAGAGATAGATAGATAGACAGACAGACAGACAGACAGACAGACAGACAGACAGACAGACAGACAGACAGACAGACAGACAGGCAGACAGGCGGGCAGGCAGGCAGGCAGGCGGGCAGGCAGGCAGACAGACAGACAGACAGACAGACAGATATATAGATAGATAGATAGATAGATAGATAGATAGATAGATAGATAGATAGATAGATAGATAGATAGATAGATAGATAGATAGATAGATAGATAGATAGATAGATAGATAGATAGATAGATAGATAGATAGATAGATAGATAGATAGATAGATAGATAGATAGATAGATAGATAGATAGATATAATAATAATAATAATAATAATAATAATAATAATAATAATAATAATAATAATAATAATAATAATAATAATAATAATAATAATAATAATAATAATAATAATAATGAATAGCATCTGTATAGCGCACTTCTGTACAACTCAATGCGCTGACATAACCACATTCACAGACATTCATCAACAAGCTTACCCAAATACTACAACACATAATACAACTTACAGACCTGAGAATGGATACAAACAGCATACATGATCATGAGAAAAAACCTACAATCAAGCAAAAGCCAGTCGAAACATGTGAGTCTTCAGTTGCGACTTAAAAATAGGTAAAGTGGGTGCGTTCCGCAGGCCAGTCGTCAGCGAGTTCCAGACAGAGGGGGCATTGAAACTAAAACTACGCTCACCGAAAGATCTTGTACTCCGTTTAGGAATTTTGAGAAGCTTTTCATTTGCTGATCGGAGAGAACGGGATGGTTGATATGTGCGAAGGGATGCCGAAAGATACACAGGAAGAGTACCATCAAAATGACGGTAGGCCAGAACAGCAATTTTTTACTGGCAGCGGAATTTTACGGGAAGCCAGTGTAGATGCCTAAGCATGCGTGTCACATGATCGCGTTTTCCCTTCCTCAGCACGAGACGTGCTGCGCTGTTTTGAACGCGCTGAAGACGGTTCAATTGTTCTGCTGGAAGACCCGCCAAAACTGAATTACAATAATCCAGCCTTGAAGTGACCCTAGCAGTGACCAGTCTAACACACGCAGTGTCAGAAAGATATTGCTGAATGGATGCAATGCGGCGTAGTTCAAGAAAACAGGCACTGCAAGTACTGCTGATCTGTTTACGCATCAACAATGTCTGGTCAATCTGAACGCTGAAGTACCTAACCGAATCTGAAATGGAATAGAGCTACCCCCAATGACAGTGGAATCACTCTCGATAAGCCCGAGACTTGACCGTGCCCCAACAGGCATAACTTCAGTTTTATCTGTATTGAGCTTGAGTTTGTTGCTGTTCATCCATGCGAGTACATCATCAGCGCATGTCTTGATATCTGACTGTACATGAGGAAATTCCTCGACTGCTGAGCTCTTCGACAACTCTGTGTCGTCCGCATATTTCTGAAAATCACACTCATGCTTAGCTATCACATCTGAAAGGGGTTGCGAGTACAGAGTGAACAAAACTGGTCCTAAGACTGAGCCTTGCGGGACACCAAAATTCAATGGAGATGGGGCTGACAAAACGCCGTCAACAATGACGGACTGTGACCGATCACGAACGTAGGACGCAAACCAGTCCAGGACAATACCGTGAACTCCAAACGACAGCTCCAGGCGTTTGAGGAGTATGGAGTGGTCCAGCTGTCAAACGCGGCGCTGAGGTCCAATAACGCCACCAACGACAGGTGTTTCTCATCTGCGCTTACAAGCAGACCATCGAGGACACTCAACGCGGCGGTCTCAGTGCTGTGACCCTTCTTGTACGCAGACTGGCGTGCGCCCCACAGATCATTTTCAGACAGGTGTGTCTGCAACTGAGCTAACACAACCTTCTCAAGGATCTTTGAAATAAAAGGGAGATTTGACACTGGTCGATAATTTTTCAGAACATTACAATCTAAGCCAGGCTTCTTCAGAAGAGGGGTGACTACCGCCTGTTTGAACTGTGAAGGGACAGAACCTGTGGAAAGAGAGGCATTGACAATATCTGTGACAATAGGAACCAAATCATCAAGGTGTTGCTTTGCGAGGGAGGTGGGGATGGGGTCAAAACTGCAGCTCTTTGAAGGCGACTTCATGATCAAGTCACGAATCACCTTCTCTGAAACGGGATCAAAACAAGAAAACTTGGATCCATCATACACAGTAAATTCAGGAGCATCACACGAGCATGAGTCAAGGTCATCACGGATCTTACTAATCTTGCTGGAGAAATAGTCAACGAAATGTTTAGGAAGTTCTTCACGAGGAATGTCCGTGGGAAGAGTGTTTGCTTTACTCTGGCCTAAGAGTTCACCAGTAACCTGAAACAGTTGCCTGCTAGAGGAGGCGGCCGTGTCTACCCTGTCACTGTAATACTGTCGCTTAGCCGCCTCGACACTACACTTCACAGAGTCCCTCTCTTTCACGAAGATGTCTCTAAACACTGTGAGGCCTTTCTTTCGCCAACGTCTTTCGGCTCGCCGTCTCCTCCGCCTCCCTTCCCGCACCTCCTCAGACAGCCACGGGGTGAGGGGCGGTCACGGACACGCCGAGTCACTGAGGGTGCGTGATGGTTAAGGATGTGCCTCAGCCCATCGTTGAAGAAGTCCACTGAGAGAGAGAGAGAGAGAGAGAGAGAGAGAGAGAGAGAGAGAGAGAGAGAGATTGAGATTGAGATTGATTGATCTTTATTTTGGCCGACGACCCATAAAAAAAGCTTACTGATTAAACAAGTCATACAATTCCGCTCTGGATTCAGTGAATTACACCCTCACAAATTTCGCTACAACCGAGACTCTCCAGACGCTCTGTACGTTTGTCCAGCTTGTAATGAGGAATTTGAGTGTGAATTTCATATGCTGTATGAATGTCTAGTTTATGAAGATATCAGGCATAAATACTTGTACAACATTACCGGATTCAGTAATGTCGGAAATTTATTTTCCTCCAACGACCATTATATGATCAGATATACCGCCATGTATTTGTATTATGCCTTAAAGGGAAGACGCGAAGCATTGGAAATTTTAAATGCCGATGACGTAAACATATAATCATTGTGAAAGGCCGGAGGCCTAACAAATAAACCAGTTCGTTCGTTCGTTCGTTCTCTCTCTCTCTCTCTCTCTCTCTCTCTCTCTCTCTCTCTCTCACACACACACACACACACACACACACACACACACACACACACACACACACACACACACACACACTGCACGCATACACTTCACATCCTCATCCACGCATGCTCACGCATTTTTTGGACTCTTGCAAGAAAGCTGACTGGTTTCATCACATATTGCAGCAATGACGTCACTCTCTACCAAGGGTCTAGAGTGCTATGCGTGCCTTCAACCCTGGGGCCCGTTGCTTTCGCTAGAATCCTGCGAGAAATAGGCCGGTGTCAACATATGTCAACATGGTGAAAGCAGATGTAAAGGCAATGTAATTGCTGCTTGGAGCTGGCTGCGCGCGCACTACTGGAACAGGCTCCAAAAACACAAAGACCGCAGCATTCCAGGTGATGAGGGAGGTATGCGATTCTTACACAGGTTGACATCGGCCTACGCCACGTGGGACCTCGCGTGTATGCGATTTTTACACAGGTTAACATCGGCCTACGCAACGTGGGACCTCGCGTGTATGCAATTCTTGACACAGGTTGACATCTACGAAGCGCAGATCGTGTCAAACAGCCCAGAACTTTCGGCCGAAAATCTCCGCGCGGAGTTTCCATTCCTCGCCCGCCGATTGGTCTACTTTGGTCAGCTCCGCCCTCAAACGAGAGCTAATTTGCATACTTCTCCTGACAGCGTTTTCTAAAATCTTGGATCGGAAATTTTTACGGATCATTATTGAGGGAGTAAACAGCTGTTGTTCATATTTTTTAATGGCACTTCATATTTCTTTTGCTGTAAAATTGAATACCATTTTAAATGGCATTTTGTAATCAATTTAACTTGTATCAAGCAGCGATTACTAGAACTACATCGAAGATAGATCCGTGGGTTTCCCAATTCATCATTTTGATTAACTCCGGCCGGCAATTTCTCTCCGACCGGCCGTGCGCAGAGTAACCATAGTTACCATTCTGACCAATCAGCGATCTACATCCGGCCGGAGTGATTCAACTCCGCCCGTAAGTTCCGCGCGGCAGTAAATGACACGATCGGCGCTTCGTAGACATCGGCCTACGCCACGCGGGACCTCGCGTGTATGCGATTCTTACACAGGTTGACATCGGCCTACGCCACGCGGGACCTCGCGTCTATGCGATTCTTACACAGGTTGACATCGGCCTACGCCACGCGGGACCGCGCATCTAAGCAACGCGGCCATGTTTGTAAACTGCAGCGCCACGTCCTGCTGCACGCGTCACGGCTGGACTGGTTCCAGTCAGTTCTCCGCCCAGCACCCGCGTGCCGCAATTCACTGAAGGGTAAAACTCTGCATAATTATAGTTGTACATGTACAGCCCCAGAGCCTTGGAGCTGGCTTGGCCTGGATATCGTCCTCAGTACACTACTCAGGCGTAAGCACTGTTTTTAGGGTGCGTTTGAAGTCGGTCACACTGAGATCATCCTCAAGCAACGGCGTTCGGCTACGCGTAAGGCGGTCTTAGCGGTGTGGGGTTAAATAGTCACCCCTCTGGAATAAAGTAGTCGGATTAATGCGTCCGGCTCGTCTGTTGATAAGCGTTCCCTGCTTTCAAGCTTTGGAGGAGAAGTTTGTGATGAATCAACACCGAGATCATGTATCAAACAGAGGAATTCAATAGGTTTTCCCTAAACTTCAACAGCTGAATTCCGTTCGCACATTTCTTGACCTTTGTCACACGGGTAAACATTCTGTAACCCAGACTCATTTTGAAGTAGAGAGCGCTCGGAGAGTGCAAACCTCCAGCAAAGACCGCCATGACCTCTCTAGTTTGGTTCATTTGAGCGCCTGATGGCGGTCTCCAAGTGCGGATCGCATAAGACGGCGTCATCAATAGTTTGACGTCATCAATAGTTTGACGTCATCAACAGTTTGACGTCATCAACTGCGTGACGTGTGATGAAATTTCTCTTAATGCTTGTCATTCCGAAACAAGATAAACGATAAGCTCCAAAATTTTACGGATTGTTCTTCGGGTAAAACTCTGACCTTCCACCACATTTTATCAGAATTTGTTTTGAACGTTTGGGGTTATTTTGCTGAATAATGAACCGAGGGTAAAATATTACCTCCTTGGCTGGGGTAACAAAAGTTCACACAGCAGCTGGGGAACTTGCAGGGCATTGACATCTGGAACACCGGACACCATATTTTTTCAGATGCAACCATTTGACACAACACCTCTTCGTGTCGTCACACAGTTCCTCACGCCGACTTGTCTCCTCAATGTGATCTCTCCCTTCAGAGCAAATACAGCCTGCCCGCGTTTTGGGAGTATCGGGATGTTGACCTTTTGACCCGGATATAACTGTTCAAAAGCGCGACGTCCGTGAACAAGGGAGAGCGATGGAGTGTGTAGTTGCTGTCAGGAGGATAATGGAGAGGAAGGGGAGAATCTGGGTTTACGAGTTTTCAAACATGCATTTAGCGTTTCCCTCTCACCATGGGGGACGGCAGCAACAACGTCTGTGGCTGGCTCACACAAGGCCCCAACAGATGTACCGTTTGTCCCACGATTTTGCTGCTGATCCGGTCAAGAATCGGAACGGTCGACTCATTTGCATTCAATCCGGTCCGATTCTTGTCAGTAGGGCAGGCTCTATTCCCCGACCCGGTCCAGACCGATTCCTATGCCGGGCGACGCGTTCTGGCGACTATTTGCCAAATTAAATGGCGGACCAGTCTACGCTTCGCACAGGAAACGCTGTATTTGGGGATACTAGAAACCCATCCAAAGAAAATGTAAGCCATGGACAGCATTAATTTATCAAAGCTGTATGTTGAATGCATCAATAGGTCATGAAAGCTCCTACATTTTACAAATGGAAATGCAGGTCGAAGCATCTACACGCCGAAACATCTCTTGCCACGGCTCGACTGCTTATCATTGCGTGTTCGCACAGAAAACACTGTATTTGGGGATACTCTTTGGGGAGCTTCAAAAGAGGCCTAAAGACCTTCCTCTTCCAAGACTGAAACGACAATATGCTGTTGTGTAAAGCGCCGAAGAGCAGCAGAAGTGCTGAATTCAGGCGCTCTATAAATGACTTACATACATACATACATACATACATACATACATACATACATACATACATACATACATACATACATACATACATACATACATACATACATACATACATACATACATACATACATACATACATACATACATACATACATACATACATACATACATACATACATACATACATACATACATACATACATACATACATACATACATACATACATACATACATACATACATACATACATACATACTACATACATACATACATACATACATACATACATACATACATACATACATACATACATACATACATACATACATACATACATACATACATACATACATACATACATACATACATACATACATACATACATACATACATACATACATACATACATACTAGAAACCCATCCAAAGAAAATGTAAGCCATCAACAGCATTAATTTATCAAAGCTGTATGTTGAATGCATCAATAGGTCGTGAAATCTCCTACATTTTAAAATTGGAAATAAGGGTCAGATGCATCTACACGCCAAAGCATCTGTTGCCATGGCTCGACTGTTATCGTAATTTGCCAAATTATATGGCGGGCCTGTCTACGCTTCGCACAGAAAACGCTGTATTTGGGGATACTAGAAACCGACACACATACACACACACACACACACACACACACACACACACACACACACACACACACACCCAGATACACCCTTACAGCGTGTCTGGTGTCGAATGCAGGTCTACCCACTGGCAGCAATCACACACACACACACACACACACACACACACACACACACACACACACACACTCATAAATACACACGCACACACATAAATACACACACATACACACGCACACACACACACACATACACACCTACAAATACACACACATACACACACGTAAACACATAAATACACCTACACACATAAATACACACACATACATACACACACATACATACACACACATAAATACACCCACACACCCATACACACATATAAACACACAAACACACATACACACTCATACATACACATACACACACATACACACACACATACCCACATAAATACACACACACACACATACACACAAACATACATACACACACATACACATAAACACACATACACACACACATACACACACACAGACACATACAAACATACAGACACACACACACATAAATACACACACACACACACACACACACACACACACGCATACTCACAAACACACATACACACACATACACATAAACACACATACACACACATACACACACACATACACACACACAGACACATACACACACATACAGACACACACACATAAATACACACACACATACACACATATACACACACATACACACACATACACACATAAATACATACACACATACACACACATTAATACACACACACATACACATACATATACATACATACACACATATACACACATACACATACACATACACACATATATACATACACACACATAAATACACCCACACATACACACACACACATACACACATACACACACACATACACATTCACACATACACAAACCCTCACAGCCTGTCTGCCCTCTTCCAGGGGCAGCCTGACCCAGGCCATTCAGGTACGGCCTGAATTGAGGGCCGCTCGTCACGGATGAACTGCTATGAAACAAGATTTCTAAGGATTATGGCGTCTTTATTCCTCGCATGTCTGGTGAACGAGATAGTTAGAGAGAGAGAGAGAGAGAGAGAGAGACAGACAGACAGACAGACAGACAGACAGACAGACAGACAGACAGACAGACAGACAGACAGACAGACAGACAGACAGACAGACAGACAGACAGACAGACAGACAGACAGACAGACAGACAGATAGACAGACAGACAGACAGACAGACAGACAGACAGACAGACAGACAGACAGACAGACAGACAGACAGACAGACAGACAGACAGACAGACAGACAGACAGACAGACAGACAGACAGAAAAACAGAGAAAGAGAGAGAGAGAAAAAACAGAGAAAGAGAGAGAAAAAAAAACAGAGAAAGAGAGAATGAATTGAATAGCTTTTATTGAGACCGACGACCCATCTCAGTTTCAAATATACCGATAAATACCTTTTTTAAAGATGATTTCAGATCAATGACAAAATGTATAGTAATTATAACAGTTGCTCTAAGTAGTATGTACAGTTTTTCTCTACATACAAACATATTTTACACTATAAAACTTACTGGACATATGAGGTAGGTGACTTCCAGCGGGAGGTACTATAATTCAACACTTAATTCACATCCATTGTCAATGCTAAAAGATCTACAGATTGGTCTATTTTCTCCAAGCGCAACTTGTATGCATAGTGTATGTACATTGCAACGTTACGAGTTTTTATAACGTCATGCCCATCTAACAATTGCGTTACATGTACATTTCTTGATCCTTGTAAATATTTTAGAATGTATTTCTTTCTCAGATCATCATAAAATTTGCATTGTATTAAAAAATGACGTTCATCTTCAATTTCTGTGCAGAATGGACATGATCTATTAAAATCTTCATTTGAGCATCTCATATTTGCTCTAAGGGAATTGTTCCCCACTCTGAAGCGAACAAAGGCATCTCTAAACTTCTTGATGTTTATGAAGTTGAGATAATTTTCACATATCAGCGTTCGTTTAAAAGAGCTATACATAGTGAATCTATTGCTGCCAGAAAGTTTTGAGTTCCAATTTTGCTGGTAACAGTCTCGCAATCTCTGTCGTAGTGCTCGAATGAAACCTTTCTCGTTCTCTGTTCCACTGTTCATCCACACAAATGTAAAACCCAATCTGGCTAAGCATATTTCCACGGATTTAGTCCAGTTAAACCTTCTATTTGCATTATTCTTAAGCAACGCAAGGTACGCCTGTTTCGGCAACCTGTCAATTGACATTTTGCACAGCCTGAGCCAAAATTTCACAGCTCGTATCGTAGTGCTGATGTACAAGGGATACCTACCTAATTCGCCATAACACAGTGTATTTGAGGATTGCGTATCAACATTTAGAAACCGCTTACAGGCAAACATATGAGCCCTTTCAATGCACTTTCTTTCGTCCAGTCCCCACAACTCCGAGCCATAGAGAAGAGAAGGCTGGACTTGGGCATCATATAATCGGAAAAAAATACTAGTGTTGAGGGTGTTGAGTCTCCACATGGTTTTTAGTAGCTGGACAGTTTTCTTCTTGGCTTTCATTGCTTGGACATCAAGGGCAGCACAAATGGACAGCTTAGTTGTAAATACAAATCCCAAGTATTTATACTGGTTTACTACTTCCAGCTCATCTTCTCGTAAGGTCCACCTTTCTCCCCGACCCAGGAATCCACCCCTCCGAAAAACCATAACTTTTGTTTTTTCAATGTTTATGGTAAGGCCGAGCTTTTCTGACATGGAGTGCAGGTTATCTATTTGGTTCTGTAGACCCACAGGAGTAGTAGAGAGTAATACTATATCATCAGCAAAGATTAGTAAGAAAATTTCTACAGATCCGGGCAATAACTGCACTCCGTGTCTTCCATGTTTACGGACAAACTCTGCAATGTACTCCAAAAACAAACAAAAAATTATCGGGACTCAACTGCCCCCTGCCTTACGCCGGCTGGACATTCAAAGGAATCCGTCATGGCACCGTTCCAGCGTACACAGGCCTGTACATGTAAATATACTGCTTGAAGCATTTTTAAAAACTTAGTTGACACACCTGCTGATTTCAATACTGTCCAGAGGCAAGACCTGTCCACCGAATCAAAGGCTTTGCGATAATCAATAAAAGCAGCATACAACTTTCCACGACCACCACCATATACCTGCTTGACAGCAATACAATAGAGGGTGTACACATGGTCAATTGTAGAGTGGTCCCTCCGGAAACCTGCCTGCTCAACACAAAACTTGCCATTGTCTTCAGCCCATTCTCGCAGACGATTGGTCAGGATGGACATACAAATCTTGCTGAGACTGCACAATAGAGATATTCCCCTGTAGTTCTTAGGATCCAGCTTGTCACCGCTCTTATATATGGGTATGATTACTGACTTATTCCAGGCCTGGGGAAAGTACTGTTTTTCATACAGCATGTTGAATAGTGTAGTAAGGAACGGTTTTATATAATTACAAGCCAATTTTAGATAGTCACCTGGTACATCGTCTATCCCTGGAGCTTTTTATGCCTTATCCTTGCTATGGCGAACTCTACTTCTTCTTCTCTTATTGTAGAATCTAGCTCATCAATCTCCACATTAGGGAATTCCTCATATATCTGTATCGGGCAGTTTCTGGTCTGGCTCAGAAGACTTTGGAAATAAAGTTTCCAGTCTGTGAGGTCAATTGATGGAGGGTTGAGCCTACTGGTCACGACGCGTCGTACTATAGGCCAGAAGGACGCAGGGTTGTGGACATTAGTGATTAGCGTTTGACATGTAACTTTTTTATAGTTGTATTTCTTTTCTGTGATGAGCTTCTTATATTCATTTCGGAGCTCTACATATCGCTTTCTATCATACAATGAACTACTTTTCTTTGCGTACCATAGAGCTTGCATAGCATCTTTTCTGGCACAGCGGCATTCTATGTCAAACCATTCAGGATGACCCCTCGAGAAAGAGAGAGAAAGACAGAGAGAGAGAGACAGACTCTCTCTCTCTCTCTCTCTCTCTCTCTCTCTCGTGCAGACCAACATCTCATCGACTGAGTCTTTCCAACAACAAAGACTGCGGACTTTCCATGGAGCCCAGGGGCCGGTTTAATGAGAGCAACGATGGTCGGGCGACAATGGTTACACGAGCGAAGAACCGTCATGCGACGATAACCGGGTTTAATGAAGATCGACGATCATCAGTCGACGATGCATTGTCCGACAAATTGTAGAGCGACCGTAGTCCACCCCTAACATCACGACTGCTCGTCATTTGACCCATTGTTGTCGTCCAAAACCCGGCATTTCTCGCGGTGAAGTTATATAAATGGCTGTAGAGACCTGTGTAAAGCACCTTACAGCAACCATGACAGTAAAACGAGTTGTCGCTTTTGTGATATTTCACTACAAAGATTATGCGATTTTCGAACCTATGTAGCACAAAACTGATAGAGCAGACAGGTAGGTCGCTGATGCTTTTCATCCAAATCAACTAGTGGTTGCGTTCTGAAGCATTTTAACGTCTGCTTGTGCATGTCTCTCTCTCTCTCTGTCTGTCTGCCTCTCTCTCTGCCTGCGTCTGTCTCTCTCTTCACTGTGTCTGCCTCTCTCTATCTCTCACTGTGTCTGCCTCTGTCTCTCTCTGTGTCTGTCTCTCTCTCTCTCTGTGCCTCTAACTCTCTCTCTGTCTTTGTCTCTGTTTCTGTCTCTGTCTGTTTCTCTCTCTCTCTCTCTCAGTGCCTCAGTTTTTCTCTGCGTGTATCTGTCTTTCTCGCTGTGTCTGTCTCTATCTCTGTATGTCTCTCTCTCTCTTTCACTGTCTCTGTATGTCTTTCTCTCTCTCTCTCTCTCTCTCTCCCTCCCCACCTCCCTCCCTTCCTCTCTCCCCTCCTCTTTCTCTCCTGTCTCTCTCTCTCTCCCTCCCTCCCTCCTCTTTCTCTCTCCTCTCTCTCTCTCCTCCTCTTTCTCTTCTTCTCTCTGTCTCCTCTTTCTCTCTCTTCTCTCTCTCTCTCTCTCTCTCTCTCTCTCTCTCTCTCTCACACACACACACACACACACACACACTTCTGCAATCTACGAAAAGTTTCAGACGAAATTTCGTTTTTAATTATTGCAGCTGCAGCATTACAGCCACAGACCCCCAAAGCGATTTGCAACTGCGCTTGAGGTCGTTAAAGAGACACTGACTCTAATGGAGAAAGCGCACACCGCGACCGTACCCTCACTGCGCTTCTTTTTGCACTTGTCCACGTTACGTAGTGCCACCCCACACGCATTTATGGCTGTCACTATCTCCTGCCATTTCCTCCGCTTGCTTGCCTCGGTCACCAAAGGCCCGTGCTTTCCCTCCAGCAGTGTCTTGTTCTCAATTACAAGCTCTAAAAGTCGATTTATCTCTATTTTTGACCACGGATGGCACTGACTAGATTCCGTACTGTCTTCGTCCTCCATATTGCGTGCGCGTTTTCGCCGGCGGATGTTGAGGGCGGAAGTGGTAATTTGCTAAAAATAGCGACTAACACAACCGCAGTCAAATGACCACACCGATGTCTGACTACAGTTGCGGTAACTTGCTCATTGAACGCAACGAGTGGTCCGTTGGCGGACGTCGAGCAGCGGTCGACAACACAGTCGCACTACTATAGTCGGGTTGTGTAGTTTCTCATTGAACTGGCCCCAGACCGCCACAACACCCACGCGCGCAGTGACTGCGGCGTCAATCAGGTTGACAATGGTGATTCCTGATTGCATCTATCGCCTTTCATGACTTGATGAACAACTAACTTGGGAACAACATGTCAATTCCTTATGCAAAACTATTGCTAAGAACATTTTCCTGCTCTCCAAACTGAGGCATTTTGTCACCACCGATGCATGCGCAATGTTTTTTCACGCACACATAAATTCCCATATTAATGTTGCATCTGTTGTATGGGATGGCTCCATGGCAGTGCACTTGAACAAGAAGATGTTGATGATAACTCGAATGATACTGAAGCCAGATCAGAAGACGATTTGAATGAATATGATAACGAATTACTTAACGCACCTTTTACAAGAGAAGAAATAACTAGAAGTATAAAAAAGTTAAAAAATAATAAATCCTGTGGTCAAGACATGATAATAAACGAATATTTTAAGGCGGCGGGAGATCAGATGTTAGACGTCTTAGTCAAATTGTTTAATGTTGTCTTACAGTCTGGTGAAATGCCTACAAGTTGGTGTATTGGTGAAATCATACCCCTTTACAAGAACAAAGGCTCTCCAGAAGATCCATCAAACTACAGGGGCATTACTATCCTCAGCTGTTTTGGGAAATTGTTTACCTCGGTATTAAATGTGAGATTGTCATATTTTCTTGAGAGTCATAGCAAGATAGGTCAAGAACAAGCAGGTTTTCGGTCTGGATTCTCTACCATTGATCATGTTTTTACCTTACATAGTATCCTAAATGTTTTCCTTCAAAGAAAAAAGCGACTCTTCTGTGCCTTCATAGATTATGCGAAAGCATTCGATAAAATAAAAAGAGCTTTTTTATGGGAAAAAATGTTAAATTCTGACATTAATGGAAATTTTTTGAAAATTGTCAAAAATATGTACTCTAGGGCAAAGTCATGTGTAAGAGTAAACAATTCTTATTCTGGTTATTTTTCAAGTATGTGTGGTGTCAGACAGGGAGCAAATTTGTCTCCCCTGCTTTTTGCTATATTTTTGAATGATTTAAAACAGTTTTTACTTCAGAAAGATGTTGGTTTGTTTACCATGTCTACAGATGCTTATATGGCTAACATGGAGGACTCTGATGTTAATGCTTTATTTCAAATGTTTTTATTATTGTACGCTGATGACACTGTAATATGTTCAGAGTCAGAAGCAGGGTTGCAGAGTCTATTGGACAGGATGTATGACTATTGCATTAGATGGCAGCTTCACGTTAATATTAACAAGACTAAAATTATTGTTTTTTCTCGAGGTAAAATTAGAAACAAACCTGTCTTCTTGTTTAATGGTAAGCCAATTGAAGTTGTGTCTGATGTTATGTATTTGGGATTAAGATTGAACTATAATGATAAGTTTTCAGTCGCTCAGAAAAATTTATTTGATCGAGCTTCGAGAGCAATGTTTTCTTTGCTAAGAACCTGTAGAAAATTGTCTCTCCCAGCTGATATACAGATTGACCTGTTTGATAAGATGATAGCTCCTATTTTGTTGTATGGCTCTGAAGTTTGGGGTTTTGGTTCATGCGAAATCGCAACTAGATTACAACTTCGATTTTATAAAACTGTATTTAAGTTGAGAAAATCAACACCCAATGCTATGGTTTTTGGTGAGTTGGGAAAAATACCTTTAGACGTTATTGCTAAACGTAGATTATTATGCTATTGGTATAAATTAGTAAATCCTGAGAACCGAAATAACTTATCAAGCATTGCATACTGGTTTTCTTATAAAATGTTTTCGTTAGATTTGTTAGATTCTGAATATTTATCTTCCATAAAAACCATTCTGGATAGTTTAGGATTATCAGGATTTTGGACCCTGCAGGGGAACTTACAATTTTCAGAAGCTTGGTTTAAAGAAAAGGTCAGGAGGTGCTTGTACGACCAGTACATTCAACAGTGGTTTACAGAAATAGATACTAAAGACGTGTTTTATAACAATAGGATGTCAAAGATGAATTTGTGT
>JAWQFJ010017824.1:27500-30000 GCA_034096865.1 Theodoxus fluviatilis
AGATCGATCAAAAATTTTGATGACAAAACCTTTTGCTCTGACCTCCAAAAGACACCCTTCCATGAAGTCCAAAATCACTCCGATCCAAACTGTGCACTTTAGCTTTGGTACAACATATTTCTAGGAGTAATTAACAAACACGTTCCGATAAGAAGAAAACGCGAACGTCATCCAACGCTGCCACCATGGTTAACCAAGGAAGTAATACAAGCAATGTCCCTCAAAGATAAACATAGGAAAAGCAATGATTTCTTTGCATGCAAAAAACAAAGAAATGCAGTTAAAAGCTTAGTGAGGAAATCAAAGAAAGAATATTTTCAGAAATTTATAACTGATAACAAAAACATCACGTCAGTATGGAACGCCATAAATATCTTTACCGAACGAAAGAGAGCTACAGCTCACTCATCATACCTATCAGTTGAAGTTAATGAATGCAATAATCACTTCCTTTCTGTGGCTGAAAAGTTATTCCCTCGTGATAGCAACTATAATTTACAATCTAAACAGCATATCTCAAGAATTCTGCGAGGAGAGACTATTGTCTTAATTGGAATTTGAGATTCCTCTTCTTGCTGTTCATGAAGTTGGCAGATTTATTGAAAAGCTCAACACAAAAACAGCAGGACCTGATGGCATCAATAGCTTTCTTCTGAAACTCTCTCTTCCATATGTAATCGACTCGCTCACATACATATACAATCTGTGCATTAGCTAGCAAAATTTCCCAGATGAATGGAAAAAAGCTAAAGTTATCCCTCTACCAAAAGTGAAAACTCCCACAAGTCTAGATGACTTCCGACCCATATCAGTTCTATCAATTTTATCAAAATCAATTGAAAAGCACGTCCACAAACATCTGTTGGCATTTCGTGATCGGCACACTCTTCAATCGGGCTTCCGACCAGAACATTCCTGCCATACTGCATTATCCCACCTGATGGACAGCTGGCTGCACGCCATTAACACCGCAAAGGTGATAGGATCTGTCTTCCTAGACTTCAGAAAAGCTTTTGACATGGTACATCACGGCAAATTATTTGATAAACTGGCTCTTTATCCCTCCAGGTTTACTGGAGGTCCTACAGACTTTATCCCTCCAGGTTTACTGGAGGTCCTACAGACTTTATCTGTCTGTGTGTGTGTGTGTGTGTGTGTGTGTGTGTGTGTGTGTGTGTGTGTGTGTGTCTGTCTGTCTGTCCCGACTCCACGGCTTATATCTCAAAAACTACTGGACGGATTTCCTTCAGATTTTGCACATTAACTGGAAGTTAGGTCCGATTGAATGTATCAAATTTTCAGAATCAAGGCTTGAAGAAAAAATGGTCTTTTAAGGTCGTACACTCCAGAGCGCCTCCCCAAATACGCGGTTCATGGAATAGCGAAATTGCGTAATGTTTGACGTCATTAATAACGTTACGACATTTGCAAGTAGAATTTTGAGGATAATGGATTTCGTACACTCGGAAGCACCTCCCTCGATAGTCAATAGATGTAAGAGCCTAATCGAGTCAAACTCTTTTCCTACGTTCACAAAACAACATTTGGCTTCTTTGTATTATGAACGTCTACCAGCAGACCCAAAAAAGCGATACTACGCTGTGTTGGCGTCAAATTCATTCCATTTGTGAAACCGGTAAAGTATATGTACCATCTAGATCGTTGCCTTCGCTGGTTAAAAGCCTGGAATCGCCCAGCGAACTAACTGAATGTCGACACAATCACGCGGCACTGTTGTACATTTGCAGTCAACGTAAGATCTCGTACGACGATTTGATTCAAGGCCTAGTGCTAATTGTTTTGATGGTCTGGTCTCAGTGTCACAAAAATATGATGATTTAATCAATCCCTGATTTAAAAAATAAGCACGTTGCCCTATATTGATCGACATTCTGAGTGAAATAGATCTTTGAACGAGAACGAGAACTGCGAGTGAAGAACATGTCGCGATATATTACATGGTCATCGGTATGTCACGTGACTGTAAGGAAGAGATTTCAAACACCGAGTATTCTGTTCGATCAGGCAGAGTACTCCGAGTACTCTGTCCGGAAATGTTGGGGACAACGACCATTTCAGCGTAATGACATCGAGTCAAACAGAGTTATCTTTCCTACTTCAGCAAAACGCTTCGATATATGTTGAACCTTACCAGCAGACGCCAAAATGCGATACTACGAGAAGAATATTGACGTTGATGGGTTAGATCCGTATGAAATACCAAACAGTTCATGCTATCATCCATTTTTCTACAATTTACAGTGCAAAATACAAACCACGGGGGTTTATGAAAAGGTCGTTATAAATGCTTCACATATATACAAGTTTTCAATGGCACAGTTGGTAGAGCATTCGACTCTTGGTCATGCATGACCAGGTTCGATTCTGCGCTGAAGCTTTTTTTTTCTTCTCTTTTTTCGAGGGGTTGTGGGTTCTAACCCGACCTGGTTTTTTGTGTTTGTGTGTGTGTGTGCGTTTTTTCCTCCTCTTTTCTCGAGAG
>JAWQFJ010017824.1:37500-54909 GCA_034096865.1 Theodoxus fluviatilis
TATTGTGTTGTGTCGTGTCATGTCATGTCATGTCATGTCATGTCATGTCGTGTCATGTCATGGCATGTCATGGCATGGCATGTCATGTCATGTCATGTCATGTTATGTCGTGTCGTGTCGTGCCGTGTCGTGCAGTGCCGTACCACGTCGTGTCGTGACGTATCGTGTCATGTCATGTCGTGTCGTGTCGTGTCATGTCATGTCATGTCATGTCATGTCGTGTCGTGTCGTGTCGTGTCGTGTCGTGTCGTGTCGTGTCGTGTCGTGTCGTGTCGTGTCGTGTCGTGTCCCTTCGTGTTGTGTTGTGTTGTGTTGTGTTGTGTTGTGTTGTGTTGTGTTGTGTTGTTGTGTTGTGTTGTGTTGTGTTGTGTTGTTGTGTTGTGTTGTGTTGTGTTGTGTTGTGTTGTGTTGTGTTGTGTTGTGTCGTGTCATGTCATGTCATGTCATATCATGTGATGTTATGTTACGTTTGTTATATGGTGTTGTGTTGTGTAATGTTATGTTATAGTAAAGTAAAGCTTGGTAGCTGACCAAGACCATCTGAAAGGAATACAGTGGTCAGAGTCAATCCAACAACTGTCCGCAAATAAACATATACTAAGTGTTGTCAGCATCTTCAATTTGACTGGTCAGAATATCCCCCTCCTATCTTCCCTTCCCCCCTCCCCTCATGTTCCCCCATCACCCTCTCCTCACGTCCCCGCCCCCTCCCCCATGTCCCCCCTCCCCCCTCTGCATTGCTTACCCGTTATCACTTTACTGCTATTTACCTAAAACTACAATACTCTTGTTAATGATCACCATTGATAGAAAACAAACGCAAATTTAAACACTTACAGAGTATATTTTTACACTCTTTTGCTTAATGTTATTTCTCACACTAATTCCGTAGAAATACGACACATACTTGTATGTTGGTGTAAAACAGTTTCCTTACTCCATCAAAACTGCTGGAGCCACTGAAACATTGGGAGCTGGAGAAGCATCGCCTTGACATGGTCTTTACGGAGCTCCTGGTCAGGGCGATTCCTTCAAGACTTCTGCTGCAGTTTTGTGAATGCGTCTTGAAATGTTCTTGGGCAAGTTTTTTCTAAAATGCTTTCCTGATTACAGGACTCTTGTTAAAATGCATTTCGCCGTCAACATTGGTTTGCGGCAGAAGATTAGCGTGCACTAACCTTCTTAGTGAGGCTGATAGTGGCCATACTGGTAACTACTCATTTTGTCTTTAGTCTTAGTGGTGACTATTCGTTTCATCTTTAGTTTTAGTGGTAATGATTCGTTTTGTAATTAGTCGTAGTGGTAATTGTTCATTTTGTCTTAGTGGTAACTACGCAATTTACTTTTAGTTTTAGTGGTAACTGCGCAGTTTATTTTTAGTTTTAGTGGTAACTACGCAGTTTATTTTTAGTTTAAGTGGTAACTACGCAGTTTATTTTTAGTTTTAGAGATAACTACGCATTTTACTTTTAGCTTTAGTGGTAACTACTTGTTTAGTTTTTAGTCCTAGTGGTAATTACTTATTGCATTTTTAGTCTTAGTGGAAACTAGTCCAATTATCTTTAGTCCTAGGGGTAACTATTCATTTAATCTATATTCTTAGTGGTTACAATTCATTTTATCTTTTTTCTTAGTGATGTCTACTCATTTTATCTTTAGTCTTAGTGGTAACTATTCGCTTTATCTGGAGTGGTAGTGGTAACTGCTTGTTTAATTTTTAGTCTATGTGATAATTATTCGTTTTATCTTTAGTCGTAGTAGTAACTCTTCGTGTTATCTTTATTCTTAGTGGTAACTATTTGTTTAATATTTATTCCAAGTGGTAACTACTCGTTTTATCTTTATTCTTAGTGGTAACTACTCGTTTTATTTTTATTCTTAGAGGTAACTACTCGTTTTATTTTTATTCTTAGAGGTAACTACTCGTTTTATTTTTATTCTTAGAGGTAACTACTCGTTTTATTTTTATTCTTAGAGGTAACTACTCGTTTTCTCTTTATTCCAAGTGGTAACTACTCGTTTTATCTTTATTCTTAGTGGTAACTACTCGTTTTATCTTTATTCTTAGAGGTAACTACTCATTTACTCTTTATTCGTAGTGGTAACTACTACTCGGGTTAGCTTTATTCTTAGTGATAACTACTCGTCCTATATTTAATCATTGCGGTAACTACTTGTATTATCCTTAATCTTAGTGGTAAACACTCGTTTTATCTTTATTCTCAGAGGTAACTACTCGTTTTATATTTAGTCTTAGTGGTAACTACTCGCTTTATATTTAGTCTACGTGGTAACTACTCATTATATCTTAGTCGTAGTTGTAACTACTCGTTTTATCTTTAATCTTCGTGGTAAGTACTCGATATATCTTCAGTCTAATTCGTAACTTTTCGTTTTATCTTTAGTCGTAGTTGTAACTATTAGTTTTATCTTTAGTCTCAGTGGTAACTGCTCTTATTATCCTAAATTTAGTGGCAACTTATTGTTTTAGCTTTAATCTTTGCGGTAACTACTTGTATTATCTTTAATCTTAGTGGTAAACACTCGTTTTATCTATGTCTTTATGGTAAAATTTGTTTTGTCTTCAGTCTAAGTGGCAACTACTCTTTTATCTTTAGTTATTGTGGTAACTCTTTGTTTTATTTTTAATGTTATTGGTAACTACTCATTCTATATTTAGTTATATTGGCAACTACTCATTTTATCTTTTGTCATAGTGGTAACTGCTTGTTTAATTTTCAGTTCTTGTGGTAACTGTTCGATTATTTTAAATCCTAGTTGTAAGTGCTTGTTTTATCTTTAGTATTAGTGACAACTATCCGTTTACTTTAGTCTGATATGTAACAACTGGTTTTTATCCTTAACTGCTCATTTTATCTTTAGTCTCAGTGGTAACTACGCGTTGTTTCTTTCGTGTCAGTGATAACTACTCTTTTTATCTTTAGTGTGGTATTTTTTCTCTCCAATCTTCAGTCTTAGTGGTAACTACTCGTATTATCTTTAGTGTAAGTGGTAACTATTCATAACTGGTCTTTTTAGTAGCTATTCGTCTTATCACTGGTCTCAGTGACAACTATTCATTTAATACTAGGTCTCAATGGTAACCATCTATTTCCTCATTGATCTGATTGGTAACTATTCGTCTTTTCACAGGTAGTGTTAGTAGCTCTTCGACTTATCACACATTTTATTTGAAGCTATTCGTATTATCACTGATCGTTTTGGTAATTACTCATTTCATATTAGGTCTTAGTGGTAACAATTTATCTCATCACTGGTCTGATTCGTACTTTTTCGTCTTATCATTGATCTTATTGGCAACCACGTTTATAGTAGGTCCTAGTGGTAACTATGATTCTTGTCACTGGTCTTATTGGTAACTACTACTGGAAGACAGAATGAAAAGCTCACTATGGAAGACAGAATAGAAGACACAGAATGGAAGATACAGAATGGAAGACAGAATAGAAGGCACAGAATGGAAGATACAGAATGGATGACAGAATGGAAGACAGAATAGAAGGCACAGAATGGAAGATACAGAATGGGAGACAGAATGGAAGACAGAATAGAAGACAGAGAATGGAAGATACAGAATGGATGACAGAATGGAAGACAGATTAGAAAGCACAGAATGGAAGACACAGAATGGAAGATAGAATGAAAGACAGAAGGGAAGACATATAATGAAAGACAGAATGGAAGACAGAGTGGAAGATATATAACGAAAGACAGAATGGAAGATATAGTAGAAGACAAAAAATAGAAAATATAATATAAGACAGAATGGAAGACGGAATGGAATATACAGAGTTGAAGACAGAGTGGAAGACACATAATGGAAGACAGAGTGGAAGACATAGAATGAAAGACAGAATAGAGAAGATTAAATGAAAGACAGAATGGAGAACACATAATGGAAGACAGAATAGAAGATAGAATGAAAGACACATAATAGAAGACAGAATGGAAGACACGTAATGGAAGAGATAACAGAATTTAGAATAAAAGACAGAATGGAAGATAGAATGCAAGACAAAGTGGAAAGCACAGAATGGAAGACACAGAATGGAAGACACAGAATGGAAGTCACAGAATAAAAGACACAAATTGGAAGACACAGAATGGAAGACAGAATGTATGCACATTTAACGATGACAAGACAAAGGACCATCTTGCTCTTTGACCCATTGTGACTGGTCAAGGCGAAGCCAGTCTCCATCAGAGGGATCATGGGCCACACAGGAATACAAACATGCAGAACATACAGACACGCGATAGTAAGACACCCCCACGAGGCTAGAACTATCCTGTGAGATACAGATCAAGGACACAGCACATGGTGTACACAGATTTTATTGGTTCACAGCTCCCAGCATTCGAGGTGCGGGACATACAGAACAAAGCGATGAAGGATGGTGACTACACTTCAGCCACAGATAGACATGTAAAAGGTTGGGACTTGTGTGTGGAACTGCTTGGTAACCTTCCCATACGTGGGTCCCCCTGGCATCACTGAGGATGGACAAACAGTAGAGCGACTGGGAACGCAGTGCTCTCAGTTATCTCGGGGCTTGTCCCCTGGTATGCTGATGGCCAACTCCTGATATTTGGGCAGTGGACAAACAGCAAGTAGGGCTACCCGACTTGACAATGAAACCTTGTCCTTTCCTACAGACACAGTATAGCCATTGGCAACACATACTGTGTAGGGGAATATTCCCTTATACGTGGATAGCTTAAACTAGTTTTGGAGCATATCTCCTCATATGTGGATAGCACATTGCAAGTAATTGTTGGATAAGTAACAGCAAGTATGACTACAATAACTGTACCGTCTCCTACATATTGCTATGTGATTTCAGTCCCATACATTCAGTCCATCTGTGTAGATTGTTTTCATAAGTTAAACTAACCAAACCTTTTTTGTATTTCACAAAGAAACATTATAACCAACATTATAACGTGTAATATTTCACTCTCTTCAGACCAATGAGGTTCGCATCTCCAACACGTGACCGTTGTTGGAAGAATTTTCACGTGCTTGGTGAACTGCTTGAACTTGTGAGTAATTTGGGTCAATTTTGGTTTTGGGTCAGTGGAATTAACCCTCTACCATTTCGGTCACAGAGAGTAGTGTGATAGAACTGATTGATATTTTCCATCATATTGCACTGAATTTGATTTCACTCATGTTTAAGTCTGATTAAAGATATTTTTTGATGAACATTGTGTCATTCATATCTTGTGAACGTGAGATGAGAGAGTGAGTGAATTAATTATCCCCCTCCACGAGCGATACCTCTAGACGCAAAAGCAGAAAGAATTAGAGTGAATTGTGTGAGTGTGGAGGGAGGTGATATACTACTACTACTACTACTACTACTACTACTACTACTACTACTACTACTACTACTACTACTACTACTACTACTACTACTACTACTACTACTTCTACTTCTACTCTTACTTCAACAACAACAACAACAACAACAGCAACAGCTATTTCTACTCTTACTTCAACAACAACAACAGCTACTACTACTACTACTTCTACTTCTACTACTACTACTACTACTACTACTACTACTACTACTACTACTACTACTACTACTACTACTACTACTACTACATCTACTTCTCCTACTACTACTACTACTACTACTACTACTACTACTACTACTACTACTACTACTGCCACATGTGGCCTTTGTGCAAGAGCCTCAAGCAAGCAAGCGTCGTCTTTGCAACGGCAGCCGTAGTGCAGCAACACACTGCTGATTACAATGCTTGTGGCATGGCAGCAAGAACCCAGGATTTCACACAAAATTTACACGTTATCTAAGAACAACTCCAAGCACAACATACTCCTTTCAACTTAATATTAAAGAGAACACAATCAAGTGAAAAAGTGGAATAACAATGAAATCTTGCATTACAAAACATTCCAACTGAAATGGACAAAGTTAACTTCAGGCCATGCATTGGTACGAACGAAGTTGACAAACTAGGAAGATATCTTTATTCATCCGTCGTTTCCAACGCTGTCTGAGCCTCGTCTTCTTGTTTCTGTGTTCTTGTCTTTGTTTCCGTATGTCTCCACTTCCCGTCGTCCCCCTGCTGTCAGTCACTGGAGATCCGAGTCAGGAACAGGTGTGCTTGGGAGACGGTGGGCGAGACTGTTGACAACAGGAACTGCTGTAAAAGACACGACCTCAGTGTTCCTGCTTAAGTTCACACCGTTTCCCCCACTCGTGTTATTCTTACCCCTCCCTCAGCATGCTCTGCGGAGTGTTTTGAATCCTTCAAAGAGTGGTGGACGAGGAACAATTTTGCTTGAAGCCCTCTTCCACGCCATCAGCATAATCCATTTGCATATTTACTATGATTGGTTTGCACAGTTACCATAATGAACTTGTTTTCCGTTCCACTCATTGTTTCTCCCGCCTAGCGTGCTTTTCGTTTTGTTTTGAATATTTTGAGGAATGATAGGGAGGAGCAGTTCGCTATATGTATCATGAGGTCTGTATAATTACATAATTTACATACACAATTTACATATTAATCATGATTACATTACAGAATTGCAGTGGTTCCTTTTAATGTATTACCAAAAATGTTCAAATACTTCAGGACCAGGGTCAGCTGTCCTTCATCAGTCATCATGAGTTTTCTCGTGTGCTCGGAGTTCTCTGAAAGAGGAGAAAGAGAGTTCGTATGTTTGTTTTGTCGGACGCACAAACAGAAAGACGCACAAACACACAGACACACACACACATACCCGCACATACACGTGCGCGCGCGCGCGCACGCACAAACACAGACAGATGCACAAACACACCGGCAGATGAACAGGCACTCAAACAGACGCATTCACAGATGGACAGACACACTTACAAAAACAAAGACAGAAGCACAATTACACGGACAAATACGTAGACAGAAGCACAAACACATGTAAAAAAACATACAGACGGACAAGCACACAGACATACACACAAACACACAGAAAAATGCATAAACACGAAGAAAGCTCGACGTACAAACATACAGAAGCACTGACAAACGCAGACACACACGGACAAATGCACACAATGGTAGAGACATTCACAGAATCATAGTCACATTCAAAAGCAAACATTCACACGTTCACACACTTCACATACGCAAAGCACCAAAATACACAAATGACGTCACAACTCCCATTTCATTCGACAACTTGCACATACACTTGCAACGTGACATACACGCAACATCACCTACCCTTAACCCAGAATATGAAAACACAAGAAGGGCAAAGCCCATACGACTCATATGCTTGACCTTGACCTTTATATGACCTTGACCTTCAGGTGACCTTCAAGGTCAAGGTCAAACAACTAAACCTACCAATGACATCATACACAAAGAAATACTTTACACATTTTCCCTACCAAAATACATGTGACCTTGACCCAAGGTCAAGGTCATCCAAGGTCATGCAACACAAAGCTGTTCATTCAAGACATAGGAAGCACAATGGTGCTCATTGGCACTTTCTACCATGAGATATGGTCACTTTTAGTGGTTCACTACCCCATTTTGGTCACATTTCATAAGGGTCAAAGTGACCTTGACCTTGATGATATGTGACCAAATGTGTCTCATGATGAAAGTATAACATGTTTTCCACATAATTATTAAGTTTGAAACAGTTATCTTCCATAGTTCAGGGTCAGGATCACTTCAAAATATGTTTACAATCCAACTTTGAAGAGCTCCTGTGACCTTGACCTTGAAGCAAGGTCAACTAAACTGGTATCAAAAGATAGGGATTACTTTGCACTATATACCACATATAGGGCATGTATCCAATCTCAAACACGTCAGACAAAATTGAGAAAATGTGAAACATGACTGTTTTTTAGACAAAATTTACGGCCCCTGCGACCTTGACCTTGAAGCAAGGTCAAGTCAACATGTATGTTTTTTGAGGCCTTGTCATCATACACCATCATGCCACATTTGGTATTGATAGACTTAATAGTCTCCGAAAAAAATCCAACGTTCAAGTTTTCAGACGCCCGGACGCCCGGACCGGACGTCCGGACCGGACGCCCGGACGGACGAAAAGGGTGAGTACATAGACTCACTTTTGCTTTGCATGTGAGTCAAAAACGTTCATTATGACGTCACTGACTGTGTTGGTCAAAAGTGGACATTGCAAAAGGACTTGGAAGACAACGGAAAGAAGCCTACTAACTGTGTTGGTCAAAAGTGGGCATTGCAAATATACTTGGAGGACAGGGGAGAGGAACCTACTAACTGTGTTGGTCAAAAGTGGGCATTGCAAATATACTTGGAGGACAGGGGAGAGGAACCTACTAACTGTGTTTGTCAAAAGTGGGCATTGCAAATATACTTGGAGAACAGGGGAGAGGAACCTACTAACTGTGTTTGTCAAAAGTGGGCATTGCAAATAAACTTGGAGGACAGTGGAGAGGAACCTACTGACAGTGTAGGTCAAAAGTGGGCATTGCAAATATACTTGGAGGACAGTGGAGAGGAACCTACTGACTGTGTTGGTCAAAAGTGGGCATTGCAAATATACTTGGAGGACAGTGGAGAGGAACCTACGGGAAGAACTTGCTGAGGTCTCGTTTGCGAATCACTTCTTCCTCCAAGCGTCTGTATTTGGCTGCAATACCCCAAAACAAACAAACTTAGCAAATGCACTTGGTGACGAGGAAAGGCAGGTAAAACGTAACGAGACAGGTATCAGTGTGAAAAAGTTGTTTTTCGCGCGAATCTGGGTCTTCTGCAGATTTACGCCTTTCCTCCTGGTCATTGGAGCACTGGACACCCTTTCCAGTGGCCTGACGACAAACTGCAGCAGACAGGACGCACGCAAACATGATGCACAAAGACATGACGCACACAGACATGACGCGTACAGACATGGCGCACACAGGCATGAAGTACTCAGACATTACACACAGACAGAACGCACACAGACATGACGCACACAGACATGACGCACACAGACAGGACGCACACAGGCATGATTCACACAGACCTGACACTCACAGACATGACGCTTACATACATGACGCACATAGACATGACGCTTACAGATATGACGCACACACACATGACGCTTACAGTCATGACGCACATAGACATGACGCACATAGACATGACGCACACAGACATGACGCACACATAAATGACGCACACAGACAGGACGCACACAGACAGGACGCACACAGACAGGACGCACACACAACAGGACGCACACGGACAGGTGCAGCATCGCGGCCTCTTGCTGGCCAGTGTTCCCATTCCATACTGGCTCACTGGCGCACGCAAAACTTGCCCTCAGTGTAGTGTTTCCAGGTGCCCTGTGTTATGAGTGGAGGTATTTTTATTTTAAGTCAGTTCATTGTACACTTTAAGAGCCAGCCAGACCTCAAATCTCTCCCTTAGAGAAACCAGCCAGCCATTGAAATGTTGTGCCAGAACGTGAGAATTTGGACAGAACAAAGACACTCGTGACTTTGGTGAACAAAGGCACTCGTGACTTTGGTGAACAAATGCACTCGTGACTAAGAGGAACAATGACACACGTGATTAAGGTGCAGATGGCGTCTAGAGAGTGATTGGTCAGTAGACAGCATCCCACAACTATAAATTCCCCCACCGTCTTCTATCGCCCTCTCTCACACTCTACCACTTGGACATACAGTGCACGTGAAGTGACTGTGCCCCAGGTCACACAGATGGGCGTGATTCAACACCTCCACCAGAAGACAAGGGTTGTCAGGTGGCCACGCTTGCCCAGGCCCCCGATAGCGTTATGACTGAGGTCTGACCCCTGACCTACCACCAGCCTCAAGGAGGGGAGATGGTCTACGGTACCCTCCCTTCCCCCACGATCCACCATCAGGTGACCACGCTTGACCGGACCCCCACCAAAAACGAGATGCACGACCTGCGGACAACGCTAGGCCTGACCACCCTACCAGCGTCACGCCTGACCTACCAACAGCCTCAATACGGAGGGGAGTCATTCGACGATACTCTCCCTTCCTCCAAGTGCCAGCACTAAACATTCCCAACCAGTCTACATCTCACCCGACTCTACCCGCTCATCATTCTACAACTCTGTTGAAAAGACTCAACGCTCATCAGCGGTCAGCTAAACTGACGCTAACAGATAAGTGTCATTATTGAAAGGCTGGCTGGCTAAACATTATATGATTTGATGCTTTGAATTAGTTGTATTAAGAATTATCATTTCTTCCATATTATGAAAGTCATTTTTAAAGTCAAATCCCACCTACTTTCTTCTCTGTGTTGTCTCGTTCACCCCTTGATTGCATGGAGAGAAAGTGAATGTTACTAGACGGCAAAAGGAAACCCCTAGACAATCTCTCCCGAGTGAGAGATCAAGAGCCCCGTCTCGTAACAATTGGGAGCTCAGTCCGAGATTTGAATCATTGGTAACATTTTGTAACAGTTGAGATACTCATCAGGTATTTGAATCAAGCAGCACATCTATTATCATAGAAAATTGAGCTTCGATAAACTGTTTCTCTAGAATATTATCCTATTGGAAAAGAGTGAGCGAGCTGTGTTTCTGAACAAAAGATTGTGTTGTCAGCCTTGTTACTTTGACTTGCTTTACCTGTGAAAGGAACTCATGCATTTCATTGTGTACTGATCTGACTGACAATCGACGTGACATTTTTGCTTCATTGATGACATTTAAGAATTAGGGTTCGAAGATAAATCATGGAAACAGTTACAAAATTCATCACAAATTTAGAGGTACAAATACTAAGCAAGGCAACAAAGAAAGAGTTGTTGCAGGTTGCTGAGTACTTTGAAATTCTTATCAAAGAAGGTCAGAGGGTTGATATCATCAGAGCACAATTGATTGAGGGTCTTTGAAACAAAGAAATTCTTGCAGATTCAGGGAAAGAGGCAGAACTTGATTTAATATGGCAAATATAAATCAAGCAGATGAAAGAGATCAAAATTATGGTCGTTCGACACCTGGGAATAGGAATGGACTGGCAAGCATGCCAGACCCATTAGAACTTCGGAAGCTTGAGATGCAGCATGAGATTGCACTGAAGCAGCGTGAGAAGCAGCATGAGGTGGCACTGAAGCAGCATGAGATGGCACTGAAGCAGCATGAGGTGGCACTGAAGCAACATGAAATGGCACTGAAGCAGCATGAGATGCAGCATGAGATGGCACTGAAGCAGCATGAGATGCAGCATGAGATGGCACTGAAGCAGCATGAGGTGGCACTGAAGCAGCATGAGGTGGCACTGAAGCAGCATGAGATGGCACTGAAGCAGCATGAGATGGCACTGAAGCAGCATGTGATGCAGCATGAGATGGCACTGAAGCAGCATGAGAAGCAGCATGAGATGGCACTGAAGCAGCATGAGATGCAGCATGAGATGGCACTGAAGCAGCATGAGGTGGCACTGAAGCAGCATGAGATGGCACTGAAGCAGCATGAGAAGCAGCATGAGAAGCAGCATGAGATGCAGCATGAGATGGCACTGAAGCAGCATGAGAAGCAGCATGAGATGGCACTGAAGCAGCATGAGAAGCAGCATGAGATGGCACTGAGACAGATTGAACTGGAGATACAGAAAGAAATCAGGCTCAAAGAACTAGAAATGCAATCTAGAGATAGGAGAGAATCCAGTGGTAGTAGCAGTGAGTCGGTCACCGTGAAGGTGGACAGAGTTCCACCATTTGATGAGGCAAATCTGGAAAGCTATTTTGAGTACTTCGAGAAGACTGCTGCCACCTGGACCTGGCCCAGGGAAAAGTGGACAGCACTCCTACAGTACGTGCTAGTAGGAAAAGCACGCAACGTTTTCATTTCCCTATCTACAGAAGATAGTAAGGACTATATGATAGTGAAGGAAGCCATCCTGAGGGAATACCAACTCGTTCCGGAAAAGCTACAGAAAAAAGTTCCGTAGCCTGCAGAAAGCAGAGAGAAAGACTTTCAGGGAGTTTGCGCACGACCTGAGAACCACGTTTGACAGGTGGTTACGTGCAGAAGAGGCAGGGAATAGCTATGAGAAGCTCCGGGAGACCATACTCATGGAGGCTTTTCATGAGAGAGTGACTGATGATCTTAGAATGCATTTGTCAGATCGCAGAGTGGAAACTCTCTATCAAACCGTGACAGTATGTGATACGTATGCGGCGGTACACCGCCAGGTAGGGAGTATGGTGAGAGGGAATTCTCAAACCCAAAGGAAGTTTGGAAATGGGAACCCTCCCCAGAGGACTCATGACAATATTAAGTATGGAAGTCAGAGTCGAGGGAACCATGCGGGGCATGGGAAGCAAGGTAGAGAGAGAAGGGAACCGACAGACCTTTCCAAGGTCCAGTGCTACCAATGTCAGAGGTTCAGTCACTTCGCCAGAGATTGCCGTCGTGACCAACCAACGTCCAATTCTATGTCTGTGAATCGCATTTTCAGGGAGAAACCCAACCCGCAGTGGCTAGGCAGGGATAGAGTAGAATCCACGAAAGGAGGCGAATCTCACCCTTACACCGGTCAGGGACCGAAAGGGGAATTCGATCCTTACATCAGTCAGGGACTGATAAGCCTACCAGGTGGAACAAAGAAACGTGTCCGCCTGTTTAGGGATACCGGCGCTAGTGTGACGCTAGTGCAAGGAGATGTACTGCCATTCGATAGCCGAAAGACAGACAAGGGGACGTGGTTAGCAGGAATCATTCCTGGAGTCGAGAGATACATTCCCATCCAGCAGATAGAGATAGAGAGTGATCTAGTCACGGGAACTGTGGAAGTGGCAGTATTAGATGGGATGAGAGGCTGCAAAAGCTATGATGTCATTCTAAGAAATGACTTAGTGCGACTTGCCAGACAGGTCAAGCTAGCCCTAACTTCACCCCCAGCGGTGACAGCAAGTAGAGAGAAGGAGAAAGGTTTCTCGGCATGTGGGGTGACGCATGCGCGTAGAAGGAAAGCGGAGAATGAGATAGATATATCCGAGACCTTCTTAGGGGAAGACTCAGAGACAGGGCAGGACAGTGAAGTACCTAGCCGGGGATCAGAGAGGAGTATAGAGGCGGATGCCAGTACAGGCACCCCAGTAGAGGCACGCTCCAGCAAAGGAGACAACCTAGTAGAGGAGCAGAAGGGAGATAGTGAACTCAAACCCCTGTTTGAGCAAGTCCTCCCAGAGGAAGAAGTGCAAGTGGAGAAAGGAGATGGAGAAGAAGTGTTAGTGGGAGTGGAGAGAGAAAACAAGGCAAGCATGATGCCGTGTTTGTGTTTATCAGCTCCTGCTGATAGTGGTGAGTGTGTCATTAAGAGTGACAGAGCTGAGGGGAGCAGTGAAGGTGACTGCACTCTGATGGAGAGTGGGAAGTACAAGAGAAATGTACCGAGTGAATGCCATCCGGTGTCAGATGTACTATTGAGGAAAGTGCCTGAGACTAGTTTAGGAGGTATCAGTTTCTTGGAGCTTACACAGGGAGAGCAGTGTGAGGAAGGAATATGTGAGTGTAAGGAGAAGCAAGCAGAGGCCAGGCCAGCAAGCCATGAGAGGTATGATTGTTTCCTAGTGATGCCGGTGGAAGGAGGAGATGTGTGTGTGAGAGAAGAGGAAGAGAGGACAGTTGAATGAATGATGCGCATACTACAGCCCCATGTTTCTATGGAGGACTGCAAAATGTATGTGAAGCCTGAGTCTTGTGTAGAGACAAGAATGGAATGTCTGGGTGAAGGGGAACAAAGAGTGAGAAAATGATATGAATGGAAGAAGAGGAAAAAGAAAAGAAGTTTGAACTTGGAGGGATGGTCGGATGGGAGTGAGAAAATGGATGTGTCTGTCTCACTAGACCTATAGTTCACTAGCCGACAACTATGACCGAAGACATGAGTATTCTGTAGCAGGTAAACACAAACATGTGTGCCTCCTTGTGTTTTCCCATTTCTCCTTCTGTCTTTGCATGCAACTGCATTGATGTATTAACAATGGATAGTGAATAGGATATGTAACTGGCAGAGAATGTTATAACTTTGCATGAAATAGACAAATGATGTGTTGCTTAGTCATTTGTCCATCTATCGTGATATCCAAATCCCCTGGAATTCACTACTTTAGGGGTGGAGATGTTATGAGTGGAGGTATTTTAATTTTAAGTCAGTTCATTGTACACTTTAAGAGCCAGCCAGACCTCAAGTCTCTCCCTTAGAGAAACCAGCCAGCCATTGAAATGTTGTGCCAGAACGTGAGAATTTGGACAGAACAAAAACACTCGTGACTTTGGTGAACAAATGCACTCGTGACTAAGAGGAACAAAGACACACGTGATTAAGGTGCAGATGGCGTCTAGAGAGTGATTGGTCAGTAGACGGCATCCCACAACTATAAATTCTTCCCCCAACGTCTTCTATCGCCCTCTCTCACACCCTACCACTTGGACATACAGTGCACGTGAAGTGACTGTGCCCCAGGTCAAACAGATGGGCGTGATTCAACACCTCCACCAGAAGACAAGGGTTGTCAGGCAGCCATGCTTGACCAGGCCCCCGATAGCGTTATGACTGAGGTCTGACCCCTGACCTACCACCAGCCTCAACGTGGAGGGGAGATGATCTACGCTACCCTCCCTTCCCACACCACCATCAGGCGACCACGCTTGACCGGACCCCCACCGACAACGAGATGCACGACCCACGGACAACGCTAGGCCTGACCACCCTACCAGCGTCACGCCTGACCTACCAACAGCCTCAACACGGAGGGGAGACGTTCGACGATACCCTCCCTTCCTCCAAGTGCCAGCACTAAAGATTCCCGACCAGTCTACATCTCACCCGACCCTACCCGCTCATCATTCTACAACCCTGTTGAAAAGGCTCTACGCTCATCAGCGGTCAGCTAAACTGACGCTAACAGATAAGTGTCACTATTGAAAGGCTGGCTGGCTAAACATTATATGATTTGATGCTTTGAATTAGTTGTATTAAGAATTATCATTTCTTCCATATTATTAAAGTCATTTTAAAAGTCAAATCCCACCTACTTTCTTCTCTGTGTTGTCTCGTTCACCCCTTGATTGCATGGAGAGAAAGTGGATGTTACTAGACGGCAAAAAGAAACCCCTAGACAATCTCTCTCGAGTGAGAGATCAAGAGCCCCGTCTCGTAACACCTGTCTCACTCCTGTGTCAGCAGAGGCAAGGCCAGGTGTGTCCAAGAACAACATTCCAGGAGGCACAGCTTCCAACGACGCTGCCGCTATTCATGACGTGACATAGAGTAAGAGCCCTTATCACGTGACTAGGACTCCACTCGTATGGTGTTCCAAGAGAGTGTTACCAGTCCTCACTCTGTCACCAGTCCTCACTCTGTCACCAGTCCTCACTCTGTCACTCTGTCACCAGTCCTCACTCTGTCACCAGTCCTCACTCTGTCACCAGTCCTCACTCTGTCACCAGTCCTCACTCTGTCACCAGTCCTCACTCTGTCACCAGTCCTCACTCTGTCACCAGTCCTCACTCTGTCACCAGTCCTCACTCTGTCACCAGTCCTCACTCTGTCACCAGTCCTCACTCTGTCACCAGTCCTCACTCTGTCACCAGTCCTCACTCTGTCACCAGTCCTCACTCTGTCACCAGTCCTCACTCTGTCACCAGTCCTCACTCTGTCACCAGTCCTCACTCTGTCACCAGTCCTCACTCTGTCACCAGTCCTCACTCTGTCACCAGTCCTCACTCTGTCACCAGTCCTCACTCTGTCACCAGTCCTCACTCTGTCACCAGTCCTCACTCTGTCACCAGTCCTCACTCTGTCACCAGTCCTCACTCTGTCACCAGTCCTCACTCTGTCACCAGTCCTCACTCTGTCACCAGTCCTCACTCTGTCACCAGTCCTCACTCTGTCACCAGTCCTCACTCTGTCACCAGTCCTCACTCTGTCACCAGTCCTCACTCTGTCACCAGTCCTCACTCTGTCACCAGTCCTCACTCTGTCACCAGTCCTCACTCTGTCACCAGTCCTCACTCTGTCACCAGTCCTCACTCTGTCACCAGTCCTCACTCTGTCACCAGTCCTCACTCTGTCACCAGTCCTCACTCTGTCACCAGTCCTCACTCTGTCACCAGTCCTCACTCTGTCACCAGTCCTCACTCTGTCACCAGTCCTCACTTTGTCACCAGTCCTCACTCTGTCACCAGTCCTCACTGTGTCACTCTGTGACCAGTTCTCACTCTATCACCAGTCCTCACTCTGTCACCAGTCCTCACTCTGTCACCAGTCCTCACTCTGTCACCAGTCCTCACTCTGTCACCAGTCCTCACTCTGTCACCAGTCCTCACTCTGTCACCAGTCCTCACTCTGTCACCAGTCCTCACTCTGTCACCAGTCCTCACTCTGTCACCAGTCCTCACTCTGTCACCAGTCCTCACTCTGTCACTCTGTCACCAGTCCTCACTCTGTCACCAGTCCTCACTCTGTCACCAGTCCTCACTCTGTCACCAGTCCTCACTCTGTCACCAGTCCTCACTCTGTCACTCTGTCACCAGTCCTCACTCTGTCACCAGTCCTCACTCTGTCACCAGTCCTCACTCTGTCACCAGTCCTCACTCTGTCACCAGTCCTCACTCTGTCACTCTGTCACCAGTCCTCACTCTGTCACCAGTCCTCACTCTGTCACCAGTCCTCACTCTGTCACCAGTCCTCACTCTGTCACCAGTCCTCACTCTGTCACCAGTCCTCACTCTGTCACCAGTCCTCACTCTGTCACCAGTCCTCACTCTGTCACCAGTCCTCACTCTGTCACCAGTCCTCACTCTGTCACCAGTCCTCACTCTGTCACCAGTCCTCACTCTGTCACCAGTCCTCACTCTGTCACCAGTCCTCACTCTGTCACCAGTCCTCACTCTGTCACCAGTCCTCACTCTGTCACCAGTCCTCACTCTGTCACCAGTCCTCACTCTGTCACCAGTCCTCACTCTGTCACCAGTCCTCACTCTGTCACCAGTCCTCACTCTGTCACCAGTCCTCACTCTGTCACCAGTCCTCACTCTGTCACCAGTCCTCACTCTGTCACCAGTCCTCACTCTGTCACCAGTCCTCACTCTGTCACCAGTCCTCACTCTGTCACCAGTCCTCACTCTGTCACCAGTCCTCACTCTGTCACCAGTCCTCACTCTGTCACCAGTCCTCACTCTGTCACCAGTCCTCACTCTGTCACCAGTCCTCACTCTGTCACCAGTCCTCACTCTGTCACCAGTCCTCACTCTGTCACCAGTCCTCACTCTGTCACCAGTCCTCACTCTGTCACCAGTCCTCACTCTGTCACCAGTCCTCACTCTGTCACCAGTCCTCACTCTGTCACCAGTCCTCACTC